>LVTN01000706.1:40093-56614 GCA_001649415.1 Musa itinerans | reverse complement strand
TATATATATATATAACACAATGTGCCAAAGAACGCTAAAGCATTCATCTTCTAGAAAAATATATTTCTAGAAGCTAGCATGCTTATCTAAAGCCTACACCAGTGACGGGCCAACCCAAGATAACAAGTCACTCTGTAGGCAATAAGAAGAACGTGGGGCCACGTGCCTTACTGTCCTTGTCTGCTCACTCCGTCCCACAGAAGTAACCCGCTTCCTCCTCCGAAAGCTTCAACCTGCTTCACCCAATCTCTTCTTTGCTACCACCTTAAGTCTTAGCAAGCATTGGACATCAGTAAACCTACCTCAACAGCCCCAAGGCCGCTTGAAAGAGCCCAGCGAAGAAGGTCGCTGTGAAGGCCATGTGCAGATACAATGCTGGCTCCTGCGTCGGCGAGACTTCGTCCGCCAACATCGACCCGATCAAAAGCGACGCCACGGCCACCGTCCCCACCGCGAGATCCCGCGAGCTCCCCATCATGGCGTACACCAACGGGGGCACGAAGCTTGAATCTGCAGGAACATGTACTCACTTCGTTCACCGAGCCATAGGCGGCGCGTATCTTGCGAGAACAAGTGATGGCACTCACATAGCCCAATAATCGGCGGCAGATTGGCGAGTTTGGCGTAGCTGATGCCCTGCGGGATGGCGAGGCTGGCAATGGTGGCCCCTGCGATGAGATCGGACTTGAAGAGGCTGAGGCTGTAGCTGGGGGCCCAGTCGAGGATGGGCAGGAAGTATTTCAACCCCAGGATCACTCGTCGCGGGCCGCTCTCGTTCCTGAACTGCCGGAGGGGGTCGTCGGGGAAGAAGGTCTCCTTCAGGTTGGCCCTGAAGGTGTCGAGGAATGGCCGTGACGGCGGCACCGGCACGCGGAGGCCGAACTCCGTCCCGGGAAGCACACCGTCCGCATTCCCCATGAGTACCAAAATACTAGTAGCTTAAACCTAGTAGAACAGGACGAAAGAGAGAGGAGGAGAAGGGTAGAAGAAGGATGCGGCAGGGGGAAGAGAGAGCTCAGCGCAGGGGGAGGTATACGGTGAGGGTGGGTTTATATAGGCAGGAGACGGTGGCGTTCCCGGCCACCGCGTTGGTTTGCAGTACCCTGCGGGTCCCACGGGACCTCCGGAGGAAACCTGGCAAAGCACTACAGTGCAGCGCAGTGTCGGCACGGTCCAGGTGGCACTAGTAGCTGAGCCCCACATGTGCGAGTCGAGTGAATGAGGAAGGTCGGATCAACACAGCGGTTTCCACATCGATGTCAGGAAAGCGTAGCTGCAATTCCCTCCATATCGTGCCACGTGGCATACGGAAAACACGATGAAACTTCCGGATGCAATCTACTTACGTTTATGGCGTTAAAGCTCATACTGTTACGTAACGCGGAAAGCTTTGTTACAGTCATATATGTATATTAAAAACCTAAAACTTTTTATTATCATTATTATTATTTAATGTTCTCAGGCTTTTATCTTGTATGAAAAAAAAAAAGAGAGGAGGAGGTGAGCTAGAAAATGGTTGGCTATTTATTAATAAGGACAAATGAGGAGAAGAGTGCATGTGGCTGCTATCAATATCCATGTCAACATAGCTTGCTCTCAATAGGTGTAGTACTCCCTGCATGAAGTGCCAGTACTTGTGTAAAATTTTGATAAGAAGTGATAGCTAAAATTTCTATTTTCTATTATATTTATCACGCAAGTAAAGGAGGATTTATCATCACCAATTGCTTTTGTTGTCTTTATTGATGCTCTTAATCTGGAATATAATCTATTTTTTTAAGTGTCCTTTTAATTGAGGTAGTATGAGGTGAATTAGAGTTATTGGGATGGGAAGCTGTTTCCTAATTTTCCACTTCTTCTTCTTTCTTATATTCTAAAATCATCCATGCGTGGTGTAATGAAACTCAATTCAAACAACCAAATCATTCAAAAGATTTGACTCTCAAAATTCTTGATATCAAATCTAAAGAACCTTTGAGTCAAACACACCTAGTGACGATAGGCTAATTACTTCCAAGGACAAGTGACAGATCTTACCCCCACACCATGCGTAGTAGAATTAAGACACAACAGTGTTAGAAGAAGACAGAAAGTTTTCCATGTTCATTATGAACATTAGGAAGTGAAATCCCTTACAATTAGACAAGTTATATTAGCATTGATTTGGTTCATAGTCAAATGATGGAAAAAATTCATAGCCACCTATAAATAATTGAATTTTTATGATAATCTGGGGACTCACAAACTGTACTGATTTGTTGGACAACAACAACATCAATTTCTTAGCTGTCTCATGTATCGAAATTGGGAGAAGACAAGCAAAGTCGATGGTCCAACTTGTCCAAACCCTAATGCCCTGGTGTCACCACCTTCTCATCTCGCTCTATCTCCATCGGTCAAAGAAGTGTTTTGACCACTAATCACGAAGCCCAACAATTCATGGATTCAACATATCTGATCGAAGCAGGCAGTCAAAGACAACTTCTTAGTTCTCACTTCTCTCGGCTTTTTCTTCTTGTCTCTCCCAGCAGACTCCTTAAAGTATTCTTTGTACTAATAAAATGTTAATTATTCAGTGCTTTGTGGGAAATGAAATTCTCCCACGTTGCTAAATTTCCAACTTTAATTCATTTTTCTTCTTATTTTCGAATGATTAATGGTCATTGCAGCAACATAAAGGAAATGTTCATGGAAGAAGAGAGAAAGAACAAGAATGATCGCAATAAAGAGAGCCCAAACATTTAATTCTCTCCTTTGTCTCCTAATTAGATTTAAATTATTTAAGAATAGGATTAAAAGTTCAAACTCGAAAAGAGTTTTGATTATTTCTTAGGGTTTTTTCTTGTGATTCTTGTAAACGATGCACAAGAGTTTTAGATTTAAGTTTGAATTAGTTCAAGTAAAACATTCCTTATATTTATGTTTCTCGTATAGTGTTAATTTTATTTTCTTCATGAACTTATGTAGTAAATTATGTTAATTTTCTATCACCTTTCTTGCTTGTTATTTGTTTATTGGTATATGAGATTTTTGTCTTGGTTTTGAATTCTTCTCTCTATACAAATAAATAAGTTATATTAATATCTCTTGTTATCGAAGGAAACACAATAAAAAGAATATATGAAAGCATGGAACAGTTGTTTGGCTAAGAACGGCGAGATGGGTACGTGTAGAAGGAATCTAAGGTTGGAAAGATAGGAACTCCACGTTGACACGTAATCTTCTCATGATGGTGCCACAGAAGCCATATCAGCCATGCATGTGTGAGACAGCAGACACTACATGATGATGGATGATGGATGATTCTCCCACGTGCTATCCACCAACACTTCATGGCCTCTCCTCCTGTGTTTTATATTGGCCAGTCGATATATACGTCCATCATTAAATCGTGTATACACGAATGATATATTATGTAGCCAACGAGACATCATCCTCTTGATGTCTTGGCTGCTTCACGCGGATGCAACTGTTGATGGCCAATAGAAAGAGAGAGAGAGAGAGAGAGATTGCTTTGGAGGTCGGCTTTCGTCTCCCTCTCTAAATCATGGCCGTCCACAACCGATACACGGCTCGTTGTTTGGACCATTCTTGAGAGTAGATGCATATCGTACACAACATATTTATGGTTGTGATTTGATTGCTTAAGCCCACCATGTGATCAAATCAACGAGATGATTATGAGACCAGCTGTAATTTGTCGAGGCTTAGACTAGATTAAGAACGCCACATGGCTCCATTTTATTCGCTCAAATAAGATATGCCACAAAGTTATAATATAATTTTAATTATTATTAAAGATGTTAGGTAGTCTAGTTGATAAAGATTTTGACAATACATATATTCCGGATTCAAATTTCATCTTTGTCACTTGCTCTCTATATAAAAAAAAAACTCTAATCATTATTAATAATATAAATTATGCAGATAATATGATCCGATCCTCATTTTGTACCTAAGTTCAAAACAAGAATTGTCTATTAGCATAAATATTAACAAGAGAAACAGGATCACTAGTTGATCGGATTCCTAAGATTATTGTCAAATGTGCTCTCGATAAGGTTTCTCCAATGCTTAAATCGATCAAAATTTTTTAATAAAATAGATCCTACCGATAAGATTAAAAAAAAGAAATATACAAGCACCGTGGTCTAAAGGATTCTTGTTTATATTTCATAATTGTTTGTGAATATTTTTAGATATAGAGAATATTTTCTAATTTCTATTGTAATGTGTGATAAAGTGGTGTTTTAATGTTTCTATCTGGTTGTTATCCGCATATCCAGGTTTGATAGGGCAACGAATATTACCTCTGTCATAATATACATAGATTAACTCTAACATGATTCCACAACCATCACATGATCAATGAGTTATTAAACCAGCAATTTGTCAAAGATTGAATCCGATTCGATTTTGATTTTGATCGAATTTATGTGATATGATAGTCCAAATTCTATTATAAATATGTACCAAGTATCATTGATTCTATCAAAGGAGCATCATATCGATCTTCCAAGCTCATATTAAACCATCAATTCAATGAAATCATTAGGTCAACTTGAAACTTATTGTAGGTCAATGTATGAGCTCATTCTCAATCATTAGATCAATTATTCATGTCACACACTACAAGCGTAATCATCTTATCATGGATTTTGTTGCGTGCACGACATCCACGGAATTTTTTTTTGGTTTTAGAACTCGAAAATGACGCAATTCTCAATAATGCATGTTTAAATAGTCCAAGAAATTAATGATGAATTAAAATTAAAGTCCAATTTATGCACTCTTTTGTGTCAAAATTTTCATGACGTTAATGAATATTGGATAATGTTTTGGAGGACCGAAGAATGATACGATAAATGGCACAATTCAAGAAACATATTATTCGATTTATGCATGTTCTTTCCCCCCCTCCCCCCGGCAGTAAGTATGATGTTTTGAATGACGACGATGGAAGAAAACAAGGGATTTTAGGACATGAAGTTGACAAGAAAAGAAGATAAACAAATTCTTAATTGGAGTGTGGGGTCGATTTCATCTTGTTAGTAGAAGGAACGGATATTGATCTTGTTGTTTCTTGTTGGGGGCAGATATGATCTTGAAAGCTACGATTGTGGCTGAATAATTTTACAACCTAGATATTGAAAATAAAATATTACAATGATTATGGATTTATAATGATGATTAGCTCAAGTTAGGAATAGGATTTGGACATGCAAACCAAGGTCTAGCTGGACTTATGTCTATGTGTTTTAGGGTTTGGCTTCAGGTGAGCAAACATAGTGTTAGAAGTATGATCATTTTAAGATGTAGATATCCAAACTGAAATATGGTAATAATTTAAATTTTAATAATAAATAGTATCGTCTATACATTTTAGATCTAATCCGACTTTATTTATATGTGTCTGTTTTAGGTCTTCACTTTAGACGAGTCAAAATATTATCAAATATATGGTAATTTTAAAATCGAGGTACTGAAAAATGAAATATGACTATAATTTTGGATTTTTTTAATGATGATTAAGTTGAAGGAAATAAGATTTGGTCGCATTCTATGTTGAAAGGATAGAGAGAGTGATAGAACTATAATTAAAGGGAAGAATAAGGATAAAATAAGGAATTCTTGTTTCACTTAAAGGATCTTTATTTATATGTGTGTGTTTTAGGTCTTCACTTTAGATGAGTAAAAATTTATTATGAATTTCTTTTATATAGTCACATGTGTTTTATATAGTCACCATTGACATATCACATATTTATTATGAATTTCTTTTCTCTAAGAGATTTTTTTTATTTTTCGAGTACCAATATTTAATTTGATTCCATCTCATATGGGACCTTCAATCTATTTCATCTTTCAATATAATGAACATCTTCATGATGATTTGGAAGAAAGAACAAATTAAATTCTAACATTCCTTCGGTTAGCTAAGCTTATATTGGTGCATATTTAGGTTTTGTCTTCAGACAAGCAAAACTAGTGTTAAATATACGATAACTTTAAAACTTAGGTATTGAAAATGAAACATAATGACAATTTTAGATGTTTCATAATGGTTGAGGAGGGAAATTAGATTTGGTCTTTTCTTCTTAGATTTAAACCAAGCATTTTAGGGTTTGGTTTCAAATGGGTTTTGTTATGGATTCCTCAATAACTTCCAATAATCTACCAGAATGAAAAAATAAATTTATGTTAGTGAAGAAAAGAAAATTTAAAATATCATCTTGAATTATATTAGTTCTAAAAACTTAAAATGAATATAGTAATCCTTGACTTATATAACTGATGTTTTTTACACTATGTTTTAATTATCTAATAGTGTAGGAAGTGTGGAACTCTCATAATTGAATTTCAAATTTTAATGAGGAAATCAATTAATGAGTTTATTAGACTAATATACTTTTAAGATAAGTAAAATAGTAAAAACTTTGATCACAAACTTGGACCATCCAAAGACCAACTATCAAATAGAAGAGTCGAATGTTGCGTTGAGAAATTATGATGTCGAAAATTGGATGTTGAGCCAAAGGATTAGTCAATGTGCAGGAGATCGAACTTCGTGCTATAGGTTTGGGCATCATATTATAAGGATCATATATTGTGTTGGAAGATTAGATATCATGGGAAAGTCGACATGCTGGTGGAATGAATGATCTGCTGAAGGAAAAAGCGATTTATTAGAGGTTCGAACAAAGTGCTGAAACATTAAATTGACCCAAAATGACCGTGATTAAGACTTCAATATGTTGTACACTATTCTGGTACTTCGTCGGAACCTTTGGTACATCGGTCCTTCCTTTGGCATATGGCTCATTCCATCGATATGTTGATTTTTCCATGGCAGCCAATCTTTTGGCGTAATATCTGATCCTTTCGATCTTTGGCATGTTAACCAATTCTTCAGCTCGACTTCTAATTTTTGATATAATAATTTCTCGATGCAACGTCTAACTCTCCCACTCGATAGTTGACCCTTTGGTGAGCCAAGTACATGATCGAAGTATTTTATATGTCACTTATCTCAAAAGCATATTAGTCTAATAAACTCATCAATTGATTTTATTATCAAAATATGAGATTCAATAATCTTCTCCTTTTTTTATGATGACAACCAATTATTATGGGGTTTTAACAAGACTCCCCTATTTATATGTTATTTTAAAATGTTATGATAAGCTTATACTCAAATGATTATATATCGTTTTAAATGCTTATACTAAATTTAAGTTAAAAGAAATTTGATGTTATTGATATTATTATTCAATAATTTAAGCCCAAAAATTAATATTTAATTAAGTTTCAAATGTTAACCATTATCAATAATAATGTCAATCAAAAGATAACTGTAAATCATTTGCATAAATCAAATATGGGTTATATAATAAAAAAATATATATAAGCAAGACATCATAATTCTCTTTATTTATGCATGAGTCACTGCTTCTCCCCCTTTGTCAATAACAAAAAAGCATAAGTTACTACTTCTCCCCCTTTGTCAATAACAAAAAGCATGAGTTACTACTTCTCCTCCTTTGTCGTTAGTAAAAAGAAGAGAGTAATACCATGGTATCATGGTACTACTTTTTTTCCCTTTGTATCAATATTTTAATTATATAAAAATAAAAATTACTTTAATATTATGGTATATGAAAGATCTCAATATTATGTCATCAAAGATAAATAAGTTATTAACACCGAGAAATTAATTGATGACAGAGTCTTAATAAGGCTCCCCCTATCTATATGTTATTTTAGAAATATGATGAAATTAAATTTAAAATAATATTTTTTCAATGGTAGTCTTGAATTCAAGTTGAGATAAATTTGATCTTATTAATATTATCATTGTAAGCTCAAATATTCAATCAAAATTTAAAATTTAAAAAATAATTAATAAAAGTTAGGCATGAGTCACTACTAATAAAAAGTTATAAAACTATCATAAGTCTCTTTGTTCAACATATAAGCTAGGCATGAATCACTATTTCTCTCCCATAGTCATCAATCAAAAATATGAGTTACTTTTTCTTCCCGTTTTATCATCAACAAAATGAATGAAGTATATAATACTAGTCATAGGTGCCTTATAAGCCAATCACATGAGTTATGATATGTATGACACGAAGCACTCTTTTTGCTTATTATTTATTTGATATATATTTTTTACTTTATATTATATGTTGCATATATTATGATGTTTATATATTTGTGCAATGAAAATCAGATTATGATGAGATCACGATAATGAGACCAATTCGCCTTTAAACACTAACCCTAAGTAATCCCGATAATAGGTTACTCGAGAGGGATATCAAGATAACTAGATAAACCAATATGCTGTATATCTGTCCATATGATGGAGGTGGCTAGTCTCATAGCTGCTCGTGTAGGGACACTAGGGATATAGTGCAGGTGCTCATTAGAGAATGAGTTTACTGATCGATCTGCTCATAGAATGTTAGATGGTTGATGATACCTTATTATTAGATAGTAATTCCGTCGTCCTAGTGATGTATATGGTCCTTAGACTTGAGATACTAAGGATATCCTATATGAGTACTCCACTCTTTGATACTAGACTTATAGGTTTGGTAGTTTCAGATCTAGCATAACTACTCATCGGGAGTGACAACTAACCTTATGAGGGCTATTGAGTGTCGATAGAGGATCATTCGCTTTCGAAGTCATGAGAAAAATATCTTATATATTCTTGCTCAAATAAATCCTTAACTAGTGTCATTCGGATTGAGAGAGAAAGAGTTCTTCGAAAAAATTCAATTAGAGTGAGACTCGAGCAGATTCCGTATGGGCCTGACAATACTATGCTTGATATATAATCTCTAAAATATTAGATGGATAAGGGACTATAGATACATATGGACTAAGGATAGATAAGTCCAATAGATTGGATTCCCTTATATCGTTTAGAGATTGCGGCATAGTGGACTAGTACGTCCGTAGTCGATGAGTTAAGTGAATCGTTATGGAGATAATAATTCATTGAGCCAAAAGGAGTTTCGATAAGTATGACTCATAGCCAGCTTGATATTGGGCCTAGAGGGTTACACACATATGGTATGTATTACGATGAGTAGAGGTTCAGATATTAGATATCCGTTGAAATCTCTATCTTATTGGATATCTAATAAGCCTTTGAGTTATTAGATCTATTGAATAAGATCCAATAAAAGCCAATGAGAGATTATTGGGTAGAGATCCACAAATCCAAGAGGCTTTGGTAGTTGGATGGAGATCTAGTATCTAATAGGGTAGGATTCATTAGGGTCAAGTTGATAGGGGACCTTTATAAATATGAGAAAATTAAAGGGTTATAGGCTAAACCCTTTTTGGCTACCACCTCCTATACTCATCTCTCCCTATCTTCCTCAACCGACAGCCTTTATTTGGGATGTGTGAATAGTAAGAAGGGCCGACCTCTCCTTAATTGCATGGTGTGCGCGGAAAGGAGGATTGTGTAGCGATTTTAGGAGCGTCTTTGCAACTCCTACCATGTGGATCATCATTAGAGAGGACAGTTGACCTCCTTCATCATCTCCTATAGATCTATAGGATTTCAGAGATATACAATCTTCCTAGATAACACATCTATCATACATGTGTAGTTTTCAGTTTTATGATTTTTGGGCATCACACGATGATAAAACCTTTTCTGTAAAAAATCTATGATTTTATTTTTTATTCTTCACTATGCATGTGATGTTGCCCCCTAGATTTCCCAATATATAAGTCATGATTGTAAAAGAGTTACTAAATAAATCTTAAGTTATGAACAAAGAGAAGTCAAGCAAAAGATCATGATTCATTTAAATAAATCTCCCCCTTAGTCATTAGCAAAAAGAAAGTATCATTGAAGAACAAATAGCAAATGGTCTTTAATTATGTATTTAAAATATTCAATATGCCTAGTTCTCTTTTAATAAAATCGAATTGTTTCTCACTTAGTAGTTTAATAAAAATATCTACTAACTGATGTTTTGTGTTAGTGAAATAAAAAAATACTAATGTGATCCCTAATAAGATGATGTCTAATGTTAATGTGCTTAATCATATATGTTGAATAGGATTCTTTATCAAATAAACTACACAAATATTATCACATTTTATAGGGATGTTTTTCAAACATAATCCATAATCTTCTAAAGTTCTTTTAATCCAAATTACCTATACATAACATGCACCTACAGCAACATATTCAACTTCAATTATAGATAGTGCGATAGAGTTTTGCTTTTTGGAAGATTAAGAAATAAATGTATGACTTAAGAACTAACAAGTTTCAAAGGTATTTTTTCTATCTATTCTATATCCTAAAATGTTAGCATTAGCATAAGTATTCAAATCAAAATTTTTAGTAGTCTCGAGGAATCAGGAGTGAATGTAGGTCAAGAAGACTAAACCATTATAAATCGGTTTACATTCCTTATTTTGCTTGTGACTTTAGTTTGTGAGTACTTACTTATTATTAACTTTACTCGCACTCAATATTTGGTTAATCATGTTTTCGATATAAATTTTATGATCAAATTTTAAATATGATTAAAATTTGCTATACCACTAATTTACCCCTCTTCTCCTCTTAGTATCAATAAGATTCTAACAATCGGTATCAGAGTAAGGTTCTTTCATTTAGATTAACACCCAAGAGAAAATAAATAATATTTTCAAATAATGAAGAGAAACATTCTATCACATCCACCTATATTCAATGGGACATATTACATCTAATGATAAACACGAATAAGGATTTTCTTACTTTCTATATATTTTGATTTATAAAATATTATCGAGTTTGGTTTTTAAAAATCTTTTGAACTGATGGATGAATAAAATAATTTTAAAAAGATAATATTTTCTTTAAATGCTAAAGCTATGAATGTTTTATTTTATGCTTTAGATAAAAACGAGTTTAATCGAGTTTTTACTTGTAACATTATACATGATATGTGATACGTACTTGAAGTCACTTTCAAAGGAACGAGTAGAGTCAAAGAGTTCAAAATTAATCTTCTAGTTCATAGTTATGAATTATTTAAGATAAAACTAAGTGAATCTATTAGTGACATGTATACCCATTTTACAAATATTGTCAATTGATTAAAAAGCTCTTGATAAAAACTATACTAATATTGAATTAGTGAGTAAAATTTGAATGTCTTTTCCAAAAAGTTGGGTTTTAAAAGTAATGGTAATTTAAGAAGCTAAATACTTGAACAACCTTCCTCTTGAAGAACTTATAAGATCTTTAATGACTTATAAAATGATATACAAAACATATGAAAAGAAAACAAATACCTTTTAAAGAAAAAGAAAGATATTATTATTAAACCTAAAGAAGATTACTCGAGTGAAAGGTTAAGTGATGATGATGATGATATGACACAACTTATAAAAAGTTCATAAGGAAAAATAAGACAAATCTTACAAAACGAGAAGGTAATAATAAAAGTTAAGTCTAAGAAAGATATAGTTATATGTTATAAGTACAAAAAACTAAAACACTTCAATTAAAAAAGAAATCATCAACTCAAAAAAAAATACTCAAAGCAACATCGGATGAATCAAATAAGTCAGAAGTGGAAGAGCAAATCAACGAAGAAGAAGTAACAAATTATACCTTAATAGCTTTCAACGATGAGGTATTTGACTCTTCTAAAAATTTTTTATTGCATGATGAATTACTTGAAGAATTTAATAATTTGTATAATGAACTTAAAAATATTGGTAAAAAAAATATAGTATGATAAAAAGGGATTATGTCTCACTCACTAATGAATTTGTTGCATTGAAGAATAAATATGATAACTATATATCAACAGCTTGTACTTCTTGAACTAAATGTGAATATTTAGAATCATCTAATCTTTAACTTAAAAATGAGTTAGTTTAAAAATCACTATAATTACATGCTTTAAAAAATATAAAGAATGATTTACTTGCCATAAATAAAAAACTAGAACATTGCTTAAAGGAGTCTATTGATAGTAATGATGTAATAAAATTACTAAAAAAGAAAACTATATTACTATGACAAATATTAGAAATATTTAAAATTAAAAATAGGTTACTTAATATGATTCTTACTAAATAAGATTGTGTATCAAGAAAAGAAGGCATTAGGTTTATAAGTAGTAACACTCATCAAAAGCCAACTAAGTTTGTAAAAGGACTTATATTGCATAGTTATACATGTCCTAAAGTTAAATGTAATTTTTTATAGAAAATTTGGTCACTATGTTTATATATATATGCTCTTTTAAAAAATATAATCATTTTAAATTAATTTAGGTTCTTAAAAGAACTATAAGTGATTTAAAGCTAAAAGACAATAAATAAAGTTAAATGAGGGATCCAAAGTTAAATTGGTACCTAAAGCAAATCATTCTTTCTTGCCGGTATATCTCCAAACAAAAGCTGGGAGCAAAATATAGTATTTTAATAATCGATGCTCAAAGCATATGACCGGAGATCTAACAAATTTCTCAAAACTTATTAATCGAGATAGGAGATATGTTACCTTCAAAGATAATAATAATAAAAAAATTATTGGTATTGAAAAATATTGGTAATAAATTAAATCTCTTGATTAAATATATGAGTTTAGTAGATGACTTGAAATATAACTTAATAAGTATAAGTCAACTTTGTGAAAAGAGATATAATATTAAATTTGAATCTTATACTTACATCATACAAATACCAAATAAGAATAATTCTATGATAGCTTTAAATAGTAATAATATTTATATTATTGATCTTAATAATTTTTTTAATATAACTTATTTTTTAGTTTTAAATGATGATGCATGACTTTAGTATAGAAAATTAAGATATACTAGTATGAAATTAATTTAAAAAGTTAAAACTAAAAAAATTGAAAGTTGGAAATGAACGTAGGTTGGGAAGACTAAACTGCTATAACTCAGTTTGTATTCTTTCTCTTATGTATGACTTTTGTTTTTTATTACTTACTTATTATTATTCTCTTATGCATGGCTGTTGTTTTTTATTAATCGTATTTTCGATACGAATTTTTTGATCGAGCTTTAAAGTCGATTAAAATTTTCTATAGCACTAATTCACCTCTCATCTTAATATCATTAAGATCCTAATAGTCTTACTACTGAAATTAAGTCAAAAATCACATATTAAATTTATTACTTCCCTCGGAATATGTGTTATGGAGAGAAATAAAATGTTCAAAATCATAAGAAATTATAAATATCAACAATCAAGAATGTATCAAAAAATCAATGCAAGATTAATATAGTTTGACAAATCCCACTTATATTCACGGAGAAATAATTAAAATTTTCTAGTAAGCCATCTCATATAAACTCTAAAGAATTTATACTCTTCTTTTACCTTCCTTAGAAATCCTACTTAGCACTCTTTCTAAACACTCTAGAGTGAAATCCATGGGTATTAAAAGTATTTCTCATATCTTATTCTCTCCCATCAAAGCAGCTTAGAAATATATTAGATATTTATAGAGGAATCAAACCCTAATTATTAGGTTTCCTTCATCACGAGAACTTCTTTTTTTACTAGGATTCCTTGTCTCAGAGAAGATATATTTCTCCTAAAAAATTTCAAAACACTTATCAATTTCAATAAAATAGAAATATTTTTCCTAAGAAACTTCCTCAAAGCCAATTCCTAATCCCTAAGATAAAATTGAATTCTAATGCTAAACCTAATTTGGATGGACAAACTTTGGCTCCTATATGAGTTATAGATTCTCTTTTAGTTCCAAACCTAATGAGATGATCAAAGCCCTACATTCTTCTGCGACTCGTAACGTGTGATCTAGTGCCAATCTCAACAAGATTCCAAAGGATAACTGGCTCTTATTTCTTTCTCTTGCTAAAATTGTTATTTCAGCTATAGTTGATTCATCAACAAGTAGATGGGCGACAAGAAAATCTTACATCAAGTAAACAATTAAGCCTTGGTTCATATGGACATTGGAAGTATTCACAGGATCCTATCTAGAACCCCTAGGGCTCATTGCTTGTCAAAGTCTAAATTGTTTCGGCTTTGATTCAGTCCAACCACCCCAAGTCACCTTATTTGGTGCATCTTAGAGGACAGCAATCAATAACAAATTGACCAACTTTTTCCTTATTACATTAATAGAGAGATTCCTCTAGTCACATCACATTGTTGGAAATGTCTAGGTTCCCTAATTTTGTAGATTTTGAGCTTTTTTTTGTCTATTTGGAAAAAAATTAATTTTCATGCTGAGAAATCAAGTTAAAACTTTTATATCATTTTAGGTTCCAGAGAGGCCAATGTAAAATTGATTAGGTTGCACAACTTGTCTAGGTCAAACTTTGATGCGATTCCACTTATATATATATACTTTTATATATATATATACTTATATATATATATATATATATATATAAAAGGTAAAATGGAATGCGGGTAGCTCATCAGTCTACAACAATTACTTTGCTCATACCCACGATGAACGGCCACTTTCTTTCTATAAGTCGGAGCTTTTTTTGCAGTATTTTGAGGCCTTTCTTTTTAGGTAAAATGGATTTACTGGTTTCTTTCTTTGCGATTTGAGTTGTAGCAGTAGCCACTGCGGCTTTGGATGAAGTAATTGATCCAGCCTTAGCAGCCGTAAAAGCCTTCATGGGAGCTTTCTCGTGACAGCAGGTTTTACCAAAGTCAAGAAGTGGAGTAAATGAATAGATTCCATATGAGGTAGGTGGAAAAGGAAGCAAACCCTTACTTTGCTCATACCCACGGTGTAATTTCACTTAGATGGCACATAGACTCTCAAGATAGTAAGTTGTATCAGTGTCCAATTACCTATCCACTTGATTACAACTATTGTTAGGAAGTTTTGCCTCTGAAGATACACAAGGCATTATTGAGAATCCCTATTACATTGAAAGAAATGAATACAAAGAAGAAGATTGCGTTGATCAAAACAATACACAATACTTTCTATTTATACATGTTAGAAGAAAGAATTTTTCTTAACAAAGGAGGATCTTCCTTAACAGATGTACGATATTTCCTTATGTAGTTTGAGAAATATTAGCTGTTGTTGAGGTTATTATCACGGGAGATCTTGACTGTTATAATGCCCCCGCAAGACGGTGCTTCTATCAAGGACGCTGATCTTAGACCGATGTGACGAAAGCGATTTATGGGTAAAAGGCTTCGTGAGGGAGTCTGCTAGTTGATCAGTCGTATATACGTGAGAAACACGTAGTTGACGTTTGATAACTTGTTCTCGCACGAAGTGAAAATCTATGACGATGTGTTTCATGCGTGAGTGGAATACTGGATTGGCGCATAGATAAGTGGCTCCGACATTATCATAATATATTGTACGAGTAGATGTGATGTTGATGCCAAGTTCCTTGAGAAGATTCATGACCCAATTGAGTTCTGCAGCAATGGTGGTAATGGCACGGTATTCAGCTTCAGTTGTAGAAGGTGCAACTGTCTTTTGAATCTTGGAACTCCAATTGATTGGATTAGGTCCATGGAAGAGAATATACCCCGATGTGGATGTTCTGTCATCAAAATTCCCTACCCAATTAGCATCAGCAAAGGCGTAAGATGAAGGGGGGAGTGTTTGCGGAAATGAGATATCTGGATAGGTGAGAGATAACTATTGTAAGGAGCCAAGGACTTGACGGTATTGAGTTGGGTCTATAGCAGGGCTTCCATCACATAGTTTGAACGACTCGCCAGTAGACAGAGGTGTTGTAACTGTCATTGCATCTTGCATGTTCGTTTTGGATAATAGATCTTGAATATACTTTCGTTGTGATAGGAAGAGCCCGAAAGATGTGTATGTTGCTTCCACTCCCAAAAAATAGCTCAAGGTTCCTAGATCTTTAAGAGAGAGAATCGATCTGCTAAGTGCTTAAGGAATGCCTTGATTTTCATAGAATTATTGCCTATGACAATAATATCATCCATATATACCAGAAGATATATTATATTATCACTTTGATGAAGAAATAAGGAGGTATCATACTTGGAGTTGATGAAGCCAATTGATGCAAAAACCGAGCCAAGTTCAGTGTACCAAGCTCTTAGAGCCTGATGAAATCCATAAATAGCTTTTTGTAGTTTACAAACATGCTTTGGATATTGAGGGTGGATGAAGCCAGGAGGCTACTGCATGAAGACATTGTCAATTAGGGTCCCCTGTAGAAAGGCATTGTTAACGTCGAGTTGACGTAAATGTCAGCCTTGTGAGATGGCCAAACTTAGAATAAGTCAGATTGTTATGGGTTTAACAACAGGGCTGAATGTCTTTGTGAAGTCAACACCAGGTCGTTGATGAAACTCTTTGGCCACTAGACGTGCTTTATGTTGGAAAATCTTGGGGGCGACATCACATGTGCAGCGGAAGAACAAGAAAACAAAATCCCCTATTCCCAAAGAGATGTTCGTCGTCGTGCAAAGATTGGTGTGAAAAATCCGCGAAACTTAAAACTGCGTATAGAGTAGATT
>LVTN01000706.1:1270-28732 GCA_001649415.1 Musa itinerans | reverse complement strand
CTTCTCTTCTCTCTCTCTCTCTCTCTCTCTCTCTCTCTCTCTCTCTCTCTCTCTCTCTCTCTCTCTCTTCCCTATCCTTTGATCTTACTATATTCCATGGTCCATAGTCCCCATGGCCCAAGCACCTTTTTGGTGTTCGATTGGACTATCTTTTGTGAAGTCCAAGGGTTCTAACAAGTTGGGCAAAGCCTCGGATGAAAGAAAAAGGAAGCTGCGAACACTGAAAAGCTTCACGATCCTTATGGTAGAGCAGACACGAGTTGAAAAGAGATTGTGAGAGAGACATGAGATGCCATACAATTTTCTCAGAACAGGGAGGATGTTCTGTCATGGAATAAGTCTCTCAAAGGAAAATTTGGAACTCTTGTTTCTTGCTGGATAATTTTTCTTTGTATTCCATCTTACATGGAGCTGCATTTTCTCAATTCAGGCAAGTTGATTATACCAAACGCTTGTCGAACACAAGGAATAAGATCCATAAGGGAACAACCCCCATTTTGTACCAAAGATGAACATTGCAAATCTATACCATTTTCTGTAACTTATTTTCCAAAAGTGGAGTTGACATGAGAAAGACTACCAGCACAAGACAGACAAACAAACTGGAGTGCACTAAATCTCTAGAAGGAATTTGGCACTTATGTACATATTTAGTCTAACACATAAATCATGGACTTGAAGAACAATTAAGAACAGTCAAATTGTCACAACCAGATTAAAGATGTGAGATCAGTGTCACATAGGTATGGATCAAATTAATGCCAGTCTAAAAGCTTAGCTTGAGGAGGCCTATGGATCAAATTAATGGGCTGACAGACCATTTGTTCAGCCCAAGGTGGGCTTTATCAGCTCACAATTCATCCTTTTGATTTAATCGTAGATCAAAGTTAAAGGGGTGCGGGGGCTACGTTTTTTAGTGCATAAAAAGGACAGCAACAAGTATAACATGGGAGATCTTTGCAGCAACAAAAAGGAGGAGAAAAAGATATAAATCCAAGGAGAAAGAAAGGAAAGAAAACAAGGACAACATAGAGAGACTGTTCTCAATCATCTAGCAGTATTATCTTCTCAGGTTAGATCAGATCTACAGTATATTCTTACTATGATTACTTGGGGATAATTTAGATATTGTATACAATGACGTGATCTTTGTATCCCAGTTATTCTCTTGTGATTGTTGTTAGAGTTTTGGGCAAGGGATTGAGATTTGTATATTCATTATTCTCATAGTGGATTATCTTTAGTTTATCCCATGATTTTTACCCTTCACATTGGAGGGGTTTTCCACATATATCTTAGTATTCTATTTGATTGTGAAAACCAAGAATGGAAGATCTCTTGTATTGCAAAAATTTGTATGGACCTTTGTAGGGGGATAATGCAAAACCCACAACTATGACAGATGATGAGTGGAAGAGGTTAGATCAAAAAACAGTTGAGTTTATTCGATAGTAGCTTGATGATAGTGTCTTTCACCATGTTTCTACTGAAATTTCTGTATATTCTCTTTGGAAAAAGTTGGAAAGTCTCTATGAAAGAAAAACAACTAGCAATAAAGCTTTTTTAATCAGAAAACTTGTGAACTTAAAATATAGAGAGGGTGCTTTTATTGCTGAGCATTTGAATGAAATGCAGAGTATCACTAACCAATTATCCTCTATGAAAATGTCTCATGATGATGAGTTGCAAGCGTTGTTACTAAGTTCATTGCTAGAAAGTTGGGAGACACTAGTGGTTTCCCTTAGTAATTCTACGCCAGATGGTGTTGTCACTATGAGTCAAGTAACAAGTAGTTTGTTGAATGAGGAGTTGAGAAGAAAGAATTCAGCAACATCTTAGAATGATTCATAGGCACTTATCTTAGAGAACAAAGGAAGGTCAAAGTCTAGAAGCAATTCACACATAGGTAGAAACAAGTCAAGATTAAGAAAAGATATTATTTGCTATAACTGTGGTGAGAAAGGACATTACAAGAATCAATGTAAGCAACCTAAGAAGAACAAGAAAAAGGAAAAAGAAGTAAAGTCTAGAAAGTCAAAAAATAATATCACAACTATAGTGCAGGGTGGTGATTATTTGATTTTGTCTCCTTCTACTGATATTTTTTCTTGTGTGTGTCAGGATTTTGAGTGGGTGATTGACACAGGTGCTTATTTTCATGCTATATCACGGAGGGAGTTTTTTTCTACCTATAGGTCTGAAAATTTTGGTATTATCAGGATGGACAATTATGGCACGATAGACATAATTGGCATCGGTGATATTCACATAAAGACCAACCTTAGCTACAAGTTGGTGCTCAAGGATGTGAGGCATGTGGTTGACTTGAGGTTAAATTTAATTTTAGTTGGAAGACTAGATGATGAAGACTATGATAACAGATTTTACAAACGGCAATGGACGCTCAGTAAGAGTTCTTATTGTGGCTAGTGGAAAGAAATGTCACACCTTATACAGGTTGCAGGCCAAAGCTTGTGGTGAGCAGTTGAATGCTACAAAGAAAGACTTCAGCATGAAGTTGTGGCATAAACGATTGGGACACATAAGCGAGAAGGGGCTGCAAGCTCTTTCCAAGAGAGAGGTATTGTCAGACCTCAGAGGTACACATTTGAACCCTTGTATTGATTGTTTGGCTGGTAAACAATATAGAGTTTCATTTGCTAGTCCTGCTTTGTCTAAAAAAATGCATGTCATAGACCGTGTTTATACAGATGTATATGGTCTTTTGAGGACAAAAACTCCTGGTGGATTTATTGATGTTTCTGGTATAAGTGGTGCACTTTATTTTGTCACTTTTATAGATGATTTTTCTAGGAAAGTTTGGGCCTATGCTTTGAAGAACAAAGATCAGGTTATTAATGTCTTTAAAGAGTTTCATGCTAGGGTTGAAAGGGAGACAAAAAGACAATTGAAATACATAAGATCATATAATAGTGGTGAGTACATATGATTATTTAATGATTATTACAGGTCACATGATATCCAACATGAGATGATAGTTCCTGGTACACCTCAGCATAATGCTATTGCAGAAAGGACGAACCACACCATCATGGAAAAGATCATATGTATGCTTTCACAAGCGAAGCTATCTAAAAAGTTTTGGGATGAAGCTTTGAGGACTACAGTTGATGTGATCAACTTGTCATTATGTACAGCCCTAGATGGTGATGTTGCAGAGCATGTATGGTCAGGGAAATATGTTTCCTACAGGCATTTGAGAATGTTTGGTTGTCGTGCATTTACACATGTTCTAGACAATGAAAGGTCCAAGCTGGATGGTAAGACTAAAGAATGTATTTTTCTTTGTTACTCACATGATCAGTTTGGTTACAGGCTTTGGGATCTAGAAAAGCAGAAGGTGTTTAGAAGTAGAGATGTAGTCTTCTTTGAGGATCAAACCTTTGAGGATTTGAAGAAAAAAGCACCAGCCAAGACTTATGTAGAAGGATTAGTAGATTATGACCTAGTTATTCCTCCAGTATATTAGGGTGATGCGGGAGATGTGCAGGAAGATGGTATAGAGCTTGATATTGATCTACTTGCAAGACATGTTGAGCAAGAAGAAGTTAGTGAGCAACTTCTCGCAGAACCTTAGTTGAGAAGATCTTCTACACAACGTCTACCTTCTATAAGATACTCTACAGATGAGTATATAATGCTTGCTAATACAGGTGAACCAAAGAGTTACTAGGAAGCAGTTGAAAGTGAGCAGGAAAAGAAGTGGTTAGTTGCTATGTAGGAAGAGATGGATGCTCTTCAGAAGAACCACACTTATGATTTGGTGCTATTACCAAATGGAATGAAGGCCTTGAAGAACAAGTAGGTTTTCAGGTTGAAGTTTTAAAAATATTGTTCTCAACCAAAGTACAAAGTTAGATTAGTTGTGAAAGGCTTTGGTCAAAAGAAAGGTATTGACTTTGAAGAGATTTTTTCTCCTATTGTTAAAATATCTTCTATTTGTGTTGCTCTTGGTATTGCTGCTAGCCAGGACTTAGAGGTTGAGCAGTTAGATGTAAAGACAGCTTTCCTTCATGGTGATTTAGAGGAGGAAATTTATATGGAGCAACCAGAATGCTTCAAAGTCAAAGATAAAAAGAACTTTGTTTGTAAGTTGTAAAAGAGCTTGTATAGGCTAAAGTAAGCTCCAAGATAGTGGTATAGAAAGTTTGATTCATTTATGGTAGAAAATGGATATAAAAGAACAGCTTCAGATCATTGTGTGTACATCAAGTTGTTTGGTAAGAATTTTATTATTCTCTTACTTTATGTTGATGACATGCTTATTCTTGGAAAAGATATGTTTACAATTGACAAGTTGAAGAAGGAATTGAGTGAATCTTTTGCAATGAAGGACATGGGGCCAGTAAAGCAAATATTGGGCATGCAGATTTTCCGTGATAGAAAAATCAAGATGATTTGGTTGTCATAGGAGAAATATATCGAGAAGTTATTGGAAAGGTTTAGTATGAGCAATGCAAAGCCAGTTGGTTCTCCTCTTGCAGGTCACTTCAAGTTGTGCTCAGAACAGAGTCCGTCAATTGATGAGGAGAAGGAGAAGATGCAAAAGGTTCCTTATGCTTTAGCAGTTGGAAGTTTAATATACGCAATGGTATGTACGAGGCCGAACATCGCATATGCAGTTGGTGTTACTAGCAGATTTCTTGCAAATCCAGGCAAAGAACACTGGGCAACAATAGTGAAGTGAATTTTTAGATATCTCAGAGGGAGCTTTAAGGTTTGTTTAAGCTTTGGAGGTGGACCACCTGTGTTAATAGGTTACACAAATGCAGATATGGCAAGAGATATAGATACGAGGAAGTCCACATCAGGTTATATACTTACTTTTGCAGGGGGAGCTATGTCATGGCAATCCAGATTGCAAAGGTGTATTGCTTTCTCCACCACAAAGGCAGAATATATTGCTGCTATAGAGGTTTATAAAGAAATGTTATGGATGAAAGAATTCTTACAAGAATTGGGACTGAAATAGGAAAACTATGTGGTGCATTGTGACAGTTAGAGTACCATCCATTTGTGTAAGAACCCAATGTTTCATTCTAAGTCAAAGCATATAGATGTTAGAAACCACTGGATTCAAAATGTATTTGAAGAAAAACAGTTGCAGCTTCAAAAAATTCACACAGATGACAACGGAGCAGATATGTTGATAAAAACCTTACCAAAAGAAAGACAGGAGATATGCCGATAATTGGTCAGCATGGCTTCACATTGAGGAGTCTTGGGACAACCTCCCTTATGGGCTGAAGGGGGAGGTTGTTAGGCTGACAACCCATTTGGTCAACCTACAGCCCATCTCTTTGACCTAACCCTAGATCAAAGTTAAAGGGGTGCGGGGGCTATGTTTTTTAGTGCATAAAAAGGGCAGTAGGGGAGATCTTTGCAGCAGCAAAAAGGAGAAGAAAAAAGACAAAAATCCAAGGAGAAAGAAAGGGAAGAAAACAAGGACAACGCAGATAGACTGTTCTCAATCATCTAGCAATGTTATCTTCTCAGGTTAGATCAGATCTACAGTATATTCTTGTTGTGATTACTTGGGGAGAATTTAGATATTGTGATTGTTGCTAGGGTTTTGGACAAGAGATTGAGATTTGTATATTCATTATTCTCGGATTATCTCTAGTTTGCCCTGTGGTTTTTACCCTTCACATTGGAGGGGTTTTTCACATATATCTTGGTGTTCTATTTTATTATGATTATATTTAATCTCGCTGTATATTATGACCCTACTAGTATTTGTTCATATACAAAGTTTATTTCTCTTTATATCCCATCATTCAAAAGACTTTTCTTTGTTCATATACAAAGTTTATTTATCTTTATATCCCATCATTCAAAAGACTCCTCTTTCTAATGTTGGTAGCCTAAGCCTCCATTTTGGAGCTCAACCCCCATGATTTTTAATTCACATCTTATAAGACTTGATATTGAACCAATTGAACATTTTGTATTTAGTAGTTTAAGATTTCTATCTTTGTTTGCTGACATTCTTCTTCTTTTTTTTTCTTTTTTTTTTGCATTTTACGGTGTAATGGATTTGTTTGTGACACTTCCTAGACCTTTGAATTGAATTTAAAATTTACATCCTTAGAAAAGCTACTTAAAACCAATCATAATCTTGTTGGGGTTCAAAATCTAACCATTAGGAGAGCAATCACAGGTTTTTATGAACATCTTTGCATGAACTATTAGCTTGCTACAAACTTTGGTAACTTCTTTTTTATGATAATATAGTCACTTTTTATACTTCCATTAAGAGTTACACAAAAGTATTTTATATTCACACATTTACTTGCAAGCTCTTATATTTTCACACCCCCAAAATTTTCGCATAGTTCCTCATATATTTGTCATTCTTTCATCAAGAGTTACACAAAATATCTTTTATTCACACAAAATTCCAACACAATCCAAGACACCAATCTAATACATTTAATTTTAAATACATTAATGAATACAGACGAGCATATGATATGTTATGTCTTTATATTTGTAGACATAAACACAAATGCTGCTGTTTCTTATGGACACTATTTTAGAACACAAAAGTATCAATTCCACCTGCAATTACTGCTCTCTTGCAGGCAACTTCTTCCTATACATCCAACCAAGGTAGCATGTAGCGACATTTTATTACAATCATCCGTTTCATCGTTGAGTCTCTTGTGATGCCAAGTTTTCACCATTTCCTGGCTGAAGCAGATTCAACTCAACCTCAAAATCTCCCAAACAAATTCTAAAATTCGTACCTATGCCCATTGTATGTAATGACCAAACCATTATAATATAAATTCTGGTTACAATTGATAGGTTGTGTTAGATTTTATTGGATATTTCCATATCTAGATGGAGTTGGATATATATACATACATATTACAATTTTGTCATCTTAAACTTTTGAATTTGTAGGGGTATGAGTTCATTTGTATCTCAATCAAAATATCCAAATGCATGAATACATATGTCAAAATAAGAAACAGTATTAGTTAACCCATTGTTGTTTAAGGGGTTACCTAACGATATCCAAAGAAAAACTCCACTGTCAAACCATGTCCTAAGAGTGTTAGATTTACAGGGAGAAATCCAACTTTAATTACAATCATTAACATGATGTCTCCTCTACTGTTCTACCTCTCGGCTGCTCTGAAGAGAGTGAGCAAAGAGAGGAAGAGGTTGATGATGTCGAGATAGAGAGCTACCGCAGCCCAAATATAGTCGTCGTAGGAGTACCGCTTTATCAGGTTATCGGTATCGTAGACGATGAAGCCACAGAAGACGATGGCGGCCAACCCGCCGTAGATCATGGCGGAGATCCTTCCCACAGGAAACAACACCTACGGATGAATCGGAACATGAAGCAAAGTCTTAGTGCTCGTCATGGTAGAGCTGACAGCATAAGCTTTTACCTGGATGAGAACGAACACGAAGAGTATCATGATGGAAGAGAACAAGAAAGGGCCAAGGAAGGTGAAGTCGTAGCCCCTCGCCGCAGCCCAGAAGGTGTAGATCGTGAGACTCACGACGACCAGCGCCGTGAGGACGACAGATTCGAGAATAACCTTCCCTGCACACAAACGTAAGAAGCATATAAGGTTGCTCGATAGAACTGCATGCATCCATCTTCTCCACACCAAGACTATTCCATGACCTAGACAGCATAGCACTCGATCTTGGAAATAGAAACACTGTGAAGATGTCAATCCAACCGCTTGTGAAGGCACATGTCAATCCAACAGCGAAGCCGAGTGAGACAGTGAAGATGCCGAGGAGAAGATAATTGAGTGGGTAGTGCTGGTAGTAGTAATACAAAGGGCATATCACTGCATGTTTAGGAAAGTTGAGGTCGTCATCAGATATCTCAAAGACATACACGCACGAGAACTAAAAACAGCTCAATATCTCGTGATGACATCTCGAATTGGAACAAAGTGAATTGCCGCCTAAAGCAAAATATAAGTAATAATTTGGGAAAAGATGAAGAAGAAGAAGAAGAAGAAGCAAGAGAAATTATGGGGTACCGAAGAATGGAAGGATGATGAGGAAGACGTAGAGGCCGAGGCCGTCGCTGGAAGAGACGAAGAAGTGGGAGACCGGGTGGATGGAGACGACGGCAGCGGCGACGGCGACGGTGATGAGCATCTGGGCGGAAAGGATGGAGTAGATCTTCCTGATGAACGACCATCGCAGCTCTGGCGGCTCCAGCATCACGGGGTAGAGCGCCCGGATGCCGGCCTCCACGCCCCCACCGCCCTTCGCATACGGCGGCCGCGCCCACATCCTCGTCGGCGACTGCGAAGGACTTGTAGGAACCCGGCAGAGCGGTGGCGAGGATGAAACGGTAGAAGAAGAAGAAGAAGGCGAGAAAGAGAGCTAGGGAAGAGCGGTGAAGGGGGCGTTGGGCGGTCGTCCATGTATGGCTGGTGGCGGACGCGTAGGGAAGGTGGAGGAAACGTGGCGAGCGTTGGGGTCTTCGTGGCGCCGTAGAAGACAAAAAGAAGAAAGAGAACGCCCACCTTCGTCAGCTACCTCACAAGTGACATGGACCACAGCGAGGACCCGCTGACATGTCCAATGCAATACCAGGTGCGTGTAGACACCTTGTCGCGAAGTAACTTAAGTATAGACAACGAAAAAAATGAATTTTTTAAAAAATAAATTCATGGAAAAAATCTCAATCTGTAAGAAATTTTAACCCTTTATCGTGTGACAAAATCAATTTACCCCTATCTTTGCAGGGGAGGCTACGCAAGATGGAGGAGAAGCTCTACCAAAAGATTTTTCTCAAAAAATTATTTTTAAAAAAATTTATTTAATATAAAATATTTTCTTTTTTTTAGTTAATTGGGGATGTGAAGAGGTTCATTATAAAGACAAAAAGACCCATATATAAATGTTTACTATAATTATATAATCATCGTTAAAAATAATTTATATATAGTGACTCATGATCTAAAAATTATAGAGAAAGTTTCTATACCTAACTCAATCATGGGTGACATGATAAGGTGAGATAGTTAGCACTAGATCCTATAAATAGGATCATAATTTATGAAACAAGATATTGTGTATTTTTCTTGTAAGTGTTCTAAGACTTGTCTCTTATTTAATACTATTTTAATTTTCTTGATTGAAAGTATTTTATTTTAATTACATTATCTATTCTATTTTTATCATTTCCTTACTCCTCCATCCTCAACATTTGTGGTATCAAAGCTAAGTTTCAATCTAAACTTGACATTATGACTTTCAATTGCAATTCTATGTCTCAACCTCTTATTTTCATGTTTTCAAGCAAATACTATAAATTTTGGAGTATCAAGATAAAGATTTTATTTAAGTCTCAAGATGTTTGAGATTTAATAGAGAATGAATATTTAAATCCAACTAAAGAAACTCAATTAAGAGAGAATAGAAAGGGCTGAAAGGCATTGTTCTTCATTAATAAGTTGTAAATGAGATATTCTTCTCAAGACTTGTAGCGGTGACAACCTAAAAGTAAGCTTGGTTGATGCTTCAAAATGAATTTCAAGGTTTATCAAGGGTGATTACGCTAAAACTTCAAACCTTCCGTTGTGAATTTAAAATTTTGTTCATGGAAAGCAATGAATCGATACAATATTTTCTTTCTTGAGTGGTTGAAATTATTAGTTAAATAAAATCTTACGGCGAATATCTTCATGATCATATAATTATTATAAAAGTTTTAATAAATTAAACTTTAAATTTTGATCATATTATTGGCACAATTGAGGAGTCAAAAAATTTATTTACTTTTTCATTTAATAAACTAATGGAATCCTTATAAGTACATGAAGCAAGGTTGAACATGTCACTTGAGACAAATAAAGAAAAGACATTTCAAGTTAAGGGGAAGTCTTCTACTTCAAAAAAAAGATAAAAAAAATTAACATAAAGAGGATGTGATAAAGGAGGATTTCATAATAGAGGAAATGTAAGAGGAAGATGATACTTTTATGGGCATAATGAACAAAAATAATCAAATTATAATAAAAAAATATAAAAGTGGAATTTAATGTCACTATTGTAAAATATTTGGTCATATGAAGGTAAATTGCTGGAAAAGAGAAAAGCAAACAAGCTATGTGGAGAAAAATGAAGAAGGTAGTAAGTTATTTATAGCTCATTCATAAGTTAATGATATCTCAAATGATATTTGGTTTTTAAATAATTGATATTCTAATCATATATTAGGCATAAAATTAATATTTAGAGATATTAATAAAACTCACAAGTTGAAGATGGAGATAACAAGTAAATCCAAATATAAGAAAAAGGAATAGTTGAAGTAAATACAAGTCGAGAGAAGGTAAAACACCTTGATAATGTTCTTTTTATTCCTAGTTTATCACATAACTTGTTGAGTATTGGACAATTAATAGATGATGGAGATTTAGTTATATTTGATGATGGTTCATGTAACTAAAGATAAAAAAATATGGTTTGATTATAGTAAATATTTGCATGATGCAAAATAAGATGTTTCCACTTGATGTTTCAAATATTAAAAAGGCTTTTGTTGTAACTTAAAAGAATGAGTATAATTTATGATATTTAAGATATTAAGACTTTAATATTAAGAGTTTAAGATTTTTAAATAAAAAAATAATTTTTGGATTGTCTAAAATTAATACACTTGAAGTATGTGAAAGATGTATTTATAGCAAACAAAGTAAGAAACCTTTTCCTATTAGAAAAGCATGAAGAGCATTTAATTAACATGAATTAATTAATGCTAACTTATGTGGACCTATAAATATAAAATTATTTAATGAAAGTTGATATATTTTATTGTTTATTAATAATTATATAGGTATATTTTCTGAAATTAAAATTTAAAATATTTGATAATTTTTAAAAATTCAAGGCACTTGTAGAAAGGCAAAGTGATAGATACATAAAGACATTTCGAATAGATAGAGGTGGTGAATTTTTATCCAATGAGTTTAACTTTTTTTTAAAGAAAATAATATTTATAGGAAATTAATAGCATCACATATACCAGATCAAAATAGTATAGTTGAACATAAGAATCAAACCGTTGTTAAAATGACAAAAAAATTGCTTAAAAAAAAGTATCTTCTAAATCAGTTTTGGGCAAAAGTAATTGCTGCTAGGAAATCATGGGTCGACATCTCATGCACAGTGAAAAACAAAAACAAAAACTAGATTTCCCAAAGTTAAGTACTTGGTCGTTATGTGATGATTGGTGCGCGAGAAACCCGTAAAATCAAAAAACCGCACATATCATGCTAGAAGTGTTACTTGAGGAGATCATATATCTTCGAAATTTCTAGATCTAATGGAGTGGGTGAAGGAGAACTCATATACTCCTTTCTAGTAGTGATCCACACAACAGACATAGAAATGACTCTCCTCATATCGTTATGGGATCTCCCTCTCTACGTACATCACGAGGCTATCGGAGTCAAGGAAGAGAGAAGACTGAGAAGAATAAGAGGGGCGACTACCAAAAGTTCTAACCTATGAACCATGTGTTGGGAAATCTTGAGGACGACATCACATACGTAGTAGAAGATTAGAAAACAAAGATTGGTGTGTAAAATTTCACGAAACTTAAAACTGCGTATAATAAAGATTGTGTTACCTAGGGAGATCGTATATCCCTAAATCTTTACAGATCTCTAGGAGAGGGTGAAGGAGGCCAAGCACCCTCCTATCTAGCGGTGATCCACACAGTAGGGTTGCGACAACGCTCTTCAAAACTCCAAGCCTGTTCTGAGGTAAAGAGGGGGAGAAGAATAGGAGAGGCAAGCAAAAGCTCTAACCTATGAACTACTGAATCCCTCTTATTTATAGAGGTCTCATGTCTACTTAACCCTGATGGATCCTCCCCTATTAGGTATTGGATCTCCATCCAACTACCCAAGCCTCTCAGATTAGTGGATCTCTATCCAATAATCTCTCATAAGCTTTTATTGGATTTCATCCATGGGATCCAATAATTCAGGGGCTTATTGGATATCCAATAAGATAGGAGTTCCAGCAGATATCTCAAATTCGAACCTCTACTCATCGCAACCCCTACCATATGTGAAATACGTGTGACCCTCTAGGCTCAATATCAAGCTCACCATGAGTCATACTTGTCAGAACTCCTTTTAACTTAGTGAATTATCATCTCCATAATAATTCACGAATCATCGACTATGGACATACTATGCCACTACGTTGTAGTCCCTAGACGATACAGGGGAATCCAATCTATTGGACATATCTATCCTCAGTTACCATGTACCTATAGTTCCTCATCTATCTAATATCCCAGAGACCGTATATCGGGCATGGTGTTGTCAGACCCATACGGTTTCTACTTGAGTCTCGCTCTAATCGGATTCTCCCGGAGAACTCTTTCTCTCTCAATCCGAATGACTCTGGCCAGGGATTTGTCTGAGCAAGAACACATGAGATATTCCTCTCATGACATCGAGAGTAGATGATTCTCTATCGACACTCAATGGCCCTCGTAAGGTTGATTGCCACTCCCGATGACCGGTTGTACTAGATTTGGGACATCCAAGCCTATAAGTCCTGTATCAAAGAGTAAAGCACTCATACAGGATATCCTTGGTGTCTCAAGTCTAAGGACCAAATACACCACTAGGACTACGGAATCGCTATCTGACAATAAGGTATTATCAACCATCCAGCATTCTATAAGCAAATCAATCAGTGAACTTATTCTCCAATGAGCACATGTACTATATCCTTAGTGTCTTCATATGAGCAGCTATGAGACCAGCTACATCCATCATATGGACGGGTATATAGTACACCAGTCTGTTCGGTTATCTCGATATCCCTCTCGAGTAACCTATGATCGGGATTATTTAGGATCTGTGTTTAAAGGTGAATTGATCTCATTATTATGATCTCATCATAATCTGATTCCCATTGCCCAGATCCAAGGACATCACAATATATACATGCATATATGCAATAGTCAATATAAAGTGATAAATACCAAAATATAATAAGAAAAAAGATTGTGTCAAGTCACACGTGCCATCACTCACGTGATTGGCTTGTAGGGCATATATGACTAGCAATCTCCCATTTGACCTAAAGCCAATTACCTATGTTTGATCCCCATTAGACCCTTGTGACACTCAAAGACAATCTAAGACAATGACTTTATCAGTGGATTTGCAATGTTATATTCGGATGGAACTCTTTTCACTACTACATCTCCTTGGGTCATGATCTCTCTAATAAGCTGGAACCTTCTCAAAACACTTCTGATAAGACCCGAGTTCCCTTATTTGAGTAATGACCTCGTAGTTATCACAATATAAGGGAATCGACTCCTTGCTATTTGGCACGACTCCCAGATCTATGATGAACTTCTTCATCCAGACTCCCTCTTTTGTTGCCTCTGTTACAGCAATGTACTCTACCTTTGTGGTTGAGTCAGCAGTAGTATCTTACTTAGAACTCTTTCAGCACACTACTCCTTTATTCAAGGTGTATACATACCCTAAATTTGACTTGCTATCATCAACATCGGATTGAAAACTTGAGTTTGTGTAGCCTTTAACCTTGAGGCTACTACCTCCATATACTAGTAAAAGATCCCCAGTCCTTCTCAAGTACTTAAGGATATACTTTACTACTTTCCAATGCTCCAAGCCTGGATCCGCCTGATACCTACTCATGACACTCAGAGCATGCGCTATATCAGGCCTGGTATATAGCATGACATACATGATAGACTCTATTACTGATGCATAGGGTATCCTATCCATGTTCGCCCTTTCTTCAAAAGTCTTTGGGGATATACTCCTAGAAAGCGATATCCTATATTTCATCGGTATGAGACCTCTCTTGAAATTTTCTATGTCAAACCTTTTAATAATGGTGTCTATGTGTTAGGAAAAGAGTCGGCACTAAGAGGGGGGTGAATTAGTGCAGCGGTAAAAATTACGTCGGTTCAAAACTTCGTTGCGATTAAATCTGTTTCCGATGAAAAATTGTTTTGTAAAGGTAATAACTTTGAAAGTGCATGGAAGAGCATAGTGGATGTAAAGCAAGTAAAGTGGTTTGCAGTTAAAGTAAATTGCTTAAGAGAAGCGCAAACTAGATTTTTATAGTGGTTCGATCGTCATGACCTATATCCACTCCACTGATTCCTCTTCCGTCGAGGCCACCAGCATCCACTATCAGTCTTCCTTCAATAGACGAAGACCAACCACCTTTTACACCCCTTTTCTCCTTTTCACAGGTTTAGAAGACAACCTTTTACAACCCTCTTTTACAAAGTATCCCTCTCACACCTCCTGTAGAACTCTCTCTAAGCTTTGGGAGGAGGAAACTAAACTTTCTAAGGTTTAAAATTTTAGAATCATAGAGTTTTACTCAATATTTCTTACTTATCTATATAGGAATAGCTGGAGTATTTATAGGCCCCAAATGGCTTAAAAATTAGAGCTAAAATTCAAATCCCTAAAATTTCGGGGTATGGGCGGTACCACCGCCTGCACTGGGTGGTACCACCGCCTGTAGCCTGACACTGGGCGGTACCACCACCTAGAAGACTGTGTCTGGGCAGTACAACTGCTTGACATAGTCTCAGAGATTGTGCCACGATGGTTTCACTTGTTTAGTCACTGTTTAGGCCTTTCTCTTGGCCCAACACAGCCCAAACTTGGGCCCAATTGTCCCCTAATTGGGTTAGCCTAATTATAATCTCAATTATGTGCTAACTACAAATTTTAAGACATTTACTAAGCTAAACAAAGTCTGTAAGTCTAGGTTTCTTCCGACGAGCTTCTTTAGCAAGCTCCGGGACTTCTCGGTCAATTCCGATAGAACTTTCGACGAACATCCGGACTTCCGATGAACTCTCGACCTCCCAACGAAATCGCGTTCTTGACTCCGGTACTTCATTTTGCTTTATGCCTTGCTATCATAGTTAATCCTGCATATGTAAAAACATACTTCGATCTAGACAATTATTACTAAGCATGAATCATGTTGTCCGGCATGTCATTGGTCCATCAATGCTTCATCCGATTCTTCGATGCATCGTCCTCTCTTGCAGCCTATTAACTAATCGGCCAGTTAACCTCTGCAACTCCAATATCCTTGGTGCAATTTTGGCTCTTCTTAGCTCAATGCCTGAATCCATGACCCGAAGCCTTTTGTCGATACGTCATCCGATCCTCTGGCTAGACGTCTAATCTTCTAACATATTCCACCGACCCAACATGATTCTTCCTGCTTTAATTGTCTCATCCTGATCAAAGCATACTACATCACTCAAAACACAAATCAATTCTTAAACACTTATCAATTGGTTTCATTATCAAAATCCGAGATTCAACACTATGTACCTGGACTAGGACAAGTTAAGAATCCTCTTGGATCTATCTCTATAATTTGAATCCCCATGATATAGGATGCTTCCCCTAAGTCCTTCATGGAGAAGTGTCTAGACAACCAAACCTTTACTGTAGATAGTATTCATACATCATTCCCGATGATCAGGATGTCATCCACATATAACACCAAGAAGGTGATAGCGCTCCCACTTACCTTCCTGTACACACAATACTCATTTTCATTCTTAACGAAGTCATAAGATCTGATTGCCTTAGCAAATCCTATGTTCCAACTTTGGGAAGTTTGCTTTAGTCCATAAATGGATCTAAGCAACCTACACACCTTATCTGGGTAGTCCTTGGACATGAATCCCTCGGGCTATATCATATACATCTCCTCCTCAAGGTTGCCATTGAGGAATGCAGTTTTCACGTCCATCTGTTAGATCTCATAATCATAGTGTGCTGCAATAGCCAATAGAATTCGGATGGATTTTAGCATTGCTACGGGTGAGAAGGTTTCGTCATAGTCAACACATTGCCTTTGACGATACCCCTTAGCCACTAGCCTTACTTTATAGGTCTCTACATTTCCATCTACTCCGATCTATTTCTTAAAGATCCACTTGCAACCAATAGGTACAATACCCTTGGGCGCATCAATTAGGTTCCAAACCTTGTTAGAGTACATGGAATCCATCTCAGAATTTATGGCTTCTTGCCACTTCTCAGAGTCTATGCTCATAATAGCCTCATCGTAGGTCTGAGGATCAATATCCTCAATATCCTCTCCTCCAATATGTCCCACATATCTTTCAGGAGGATGTGATACTCTATCAGACCTACGTAAAGTTAGAACTTGTGTATTAGATATTTGAACAGACTCGGGTTGTAGAGTGGTGCTTGAGCTAGGTTCTCCAACCTCGCTCAACTCTATCATGCTCCCATTGTCTCTGTCAAGAATATGTTCTTTCTCAAGGAACATCGCTCTCTTAGCTACAAAGACCTTTTGGTTCTCGAGATGATAGAAATAATACCCACAAGTTTCCTTGGGGTATCCCACGAACTTGCATTGCTCCGTCCTTGATTCTAACTTATCGGGGTTGTGTCTTTTAACGTAGGCAAGACAGTCCCAAATCTTAACAACCCTAAGATTGGGCTTCTTCCCTCTTCATATCTCATATGGTGTAGACACTACCGACTTAGTTGGAACTCTGTTCAGAAGGTAAGCTGCGGTCTCTAGGGAATATCCCCAGAATAAGATGGGTAGGTCAGCGAAACTCATAACGGACCATACCATGTCTAATAGCATACGATTTCTTCTTTCAGATACACCATTGAGTTGAGGTGTATAAGGAGGTGTCCATTGGGATAGAATCCCATGGTCCTTGAGGAATTGGGTAAACTCCATATTTAAGTACTCACCTCCTCGATCTAATCAAAGAGTCTTGATACTCTTTCCAATCTGGTTCTTCACTTTATTCTTATACTATCTGAATTTCTCAAAGGCCTCGGACTTGTACTTCATTAAGTACATATGTCCATATCTTGAGAAATCATAAGTAAAGGTAATGAAGTAGGAGTAACCACCAATGACATAAGTAGACGTGGGTCTGCATACATCACTATGTATGAGTTCCAGTAGCTCTGTGGCTCTTTCTCCAATTCCACTAAATGTCAGTTTTCCATGAAGGCAATGCTCATAAGTTGCATATGACTCCTAATCGAATGGATCTAGATATACATCATTTAGCAAGTTTTGGGTCCTCCTCTCATGGATATAACCTAGCCTATAATGCCATAAGTATGCACTGTTCACCTCATCTCATTTCCTCTTGGACACACATACATTCATGATATGTGGAGTATTGTCTAGTATAAACAAACCATTATGCAATATTCCTCTCGCCAATCTTCTCGGCTTTGCCATAACCTACAACAAATTGCAGATGTGATAAGCAATATCGATATCAAATACTAATACACTATCACAAAAATCTAATAATTGGAGATTGATCATGAATGTACCTGAAGCTTATTCAAGCTTCTGTTTCGCCCTTTCTACAAGGTACTCTTTGTAGTTCCTCTTCCAGTGCTCATCTTTTCCATAGTGGAAGCACTAGCTTTTATCCTTTGTTGGGTCTTTCTTAGCAACCTTTGCTTTACTTGGTCTGCCCTTACCCTTGCCCATCTTAAGGGACTTTTCTGCTTTCCTTTTCTTTCTGGTCTCACTAGTGTAGAGAACTGACTTCTTTTTTTTATAGTGCTCTATGCCTCCCTCAACATATTGAGGAGCTCTAGGAGAGTCATCTCAAGCTTGTTCATATTAGAAAAGGAATCTGGTAGGGACTAAAGCATAAAATCCACAGATAGGTTATCCTCTAGGACCATTCCTAGACCTGTGAGTTTCTCTATCCACTCAATTATCTTTATGACATAGTTCTAAACCAGTGTCTCCTCAGTCATCCTAGTACGGAATAAGCTCTTGGATATCTCATATTGTTAAGTCCTTCCCTATTCCTCAAACAGTTTGTGGATATGTAGGAGAATGGATATGGCATCTATCTTTTCATGGTGTCTCTATAACTCAAGAGTCATGGAGCCTAACATGTAACACTAAGTAAAAGTGGAGTCATCAATGTACTTCATATAGTGAGCGATCTTAACCTCTCTTGCCTCTTCCTCGAGGGCAGGCATCACTGTATCAAGGCGATTTTCTCCGTTGTGAGAACAATTCTTAAGTTGCGGAGCCAATCTATATAATTTGGACCAGTGAGGCGGTTGACATTAAGTATGCCACATAAGGGATTTGAAAGGGACATTTTCTGAAAATAAAGATATGGCAGAAATAAATAACATGCAGATTTTACTAAAATAAATAATCAAGATATAGACTTCTATCTTAATATGCTCCCACTATTTTACTGGCAAGTCACGCGACACCCTCAGCACGTGAAACGAAAGTCTCCGACAGACTTCTAGTGGGGATTAGGATCCAATCAACGTCTTAATATAACCTCGAGGGACTCGACTAATCACACTAAACCCAAAAGGTAGGCAACTCTTGCCGATCATAACTCCTTATGATTCCCGTCCGGTTCGGCCTCCGAATCACCATAGTCTCGAGGGACTCGACCAACCATGATGTTCGGTTAAGTCAACACCATCGTTACAAGATGAGTCTGATTTGATGATATGCCCTCGAGGGACTCGACCAAACATACCATGTCCTCAAGTCACCGGTGACATCTCTATATCATAGGCAAGATAGCAAATTGCAATATAGGTGAGCCTCGAGGGACTCGACCAACTCAACCTACATCGAGAATCGATCCCTACCTATAACAATGGAAGGCCACGTGGGTCAATCTAATTGTCTCACGTTTACCGACTTAATATTATCGAGAGAGGGGTTTATTTGATTTGGTCTCCTAATATGACATGTCACACATATACATATTTAATATATATCTACATCGCATGCAAATATATATACATATCTAGCAGGTGTATAAGCAATCACACATCACATAAGCAATCACACCAGATGATCATAGACCACAACCTAATGTGATCAGGCCTGAGCCAAAGGGCCTAATCACTCACATCAAGATCTATGTGTGTAACGGTGCATCTCCATGCCTTATGATCGTCCATCTCATCCTCGTCGGTTCCGTCGGCATCTCGACGCATCTCCATGCATCGCGATCGTCTGTCTTGTGGGTCCCGCTATCGCATCCATGCTCCCGCTACGCCTTCTCGTATGATTACAACTTAATCATAGATACACAGACCAAACAATAAACGAGAAATATAATGGAGGCTCGTAGGCCCCAATAATAATAATTACAAGTACACACACCACATGGTCTATGATCATCCGTCCACACATCATACATCACATGTATAAATCATCATAATGTAGGACTACTAGATAATAATAAAATAATAATCAATTAAACTTTTTAATTAATTAATATTTTCTAAAAATCAGGGACATGTAGGAAATTTTTTGAATTTCGAGGGGTATTTTTATAATTTGGATAAAGGACAAAACTTAGAATTTCATACATTTCGAGAGGCAAAATTATCTTTTGCCCAAAAAACCCTAATGCCCTTCTCTCTCTCCCCTACTATTGCCGCCACTACCACCCTACCAGCGGTAGCCTTTACGATGGGGGGCAGGGGCGTTGCCCCTACCTACGTTCGGCTCGCCCACAGGTGGCGCCTCCCCTATGGTTGGGCGTTGCCACGGGCGGGCACCCCTACGGGCGGTTCTGCCCGCGGGGGTTGCTCTGATACCACTGAGGGTCGCTAGTGGTAGTGCTAGTGGGTTGTTGGCCCCTGCAGGCTATTGATCGTCGGTAGCAAGCTTGTTGTACGTAGATGGCAGCGTTGCCATCTGCAAGGGCAGCAACAGTTGCTGCTCTTTCTTGCTTTTGTGTTAACGATTTTGACGCTAAAAGCTTCTCCAAAACACAACACACGCAGTTCAGAACTAATCTTTCGTGCGAACAACCTGGCTTTGATACCATTATTGGGAAATCTTGAGGGCGACATCACAAGCGCAACGGAAGAATAGAAAAAATAAAATCCCTAATTTCTCAAAGATATGTTCGTCGTCATGCGAAGATTAGTGCAAAAAATTTGCGAAACTTAAAACTACATATAAGATAAATTGTGTTACCTAGGGAGATCGTATATTCCTGAATCCTTACAGATCTCTAGGAGAGGGTGAAGGAGGTCAAGCGCCCTCCTCTATAGTGGTGATCTACATAGCAGGGCTACGATGACGCTCCTCAAAACTCCAGGCCTGCTTTGAGGTGGAGAGGGGGAGGAGAATAGGATATGCAAGCAAAAGACTCTAGCCTATGAACCACTGATTCCCTCTTATTTATAGAGGTCCCCTGTCAACTAACCCTAATGGATCCTCCTATATTGGGTATTGGATCTCCATCCAACTACGCAAGCCTCTTAGATTAGTGGATCTCTATCCAATAATCTATCATGGGCTCTTATTTGATCTCATCCATATGATCTAATAATTCAGGAGCTTATTAGATATCCAATAAGATAGGGGCTCCGACGGATATCTCATATCTGAACCTCTACTCATCACAACACCTACCATATGTGTATGACCCTCTAGGCCCAATATCGAGCTGGCCGTCATACCTATCAGAACTCTTTTTGACTCAGTGAATTATTATCTCCATAATAATTCACTTGACTCATCGACTGCGAACGTACTAGGCCACTATGGCGCAGTCCCCAGATGATACAAGGGAATCCAATTCATTGGACCTGTTTATCCTCAATTACTGTGTACCTATAGTCCCTCATCCATCTAATATCCCAGAGACCGTATACCGGGCATGGTGTCGTCAGACCCATATGGTTTCTACTCGAGTCTCGCTCTAATCGGATTCTCCCGGAGAATTCTTTTTCTCTCAATCCGAATGACCCTAGCTAGGGATTTGTCTGAGCAAGAACACATGAGATATTCCTCTCATGACACCAAGAGTGGATGATCCTTTATCGATACTCAATAGCCCTCGTAAGGTAGATTGCCACTCCCGATGACTAAATGTGATAGATTTGTGACATCCAAACCTATAAGTCTGGTATCAAAGAGTGAAGCACTCATACAGGACATCCTTGGTGTCTCAAGTCTAAGGACCAGATGCACCATTGTGACTATAGAATCGCTGTCTAATAATAAGGTATCATCAACCATCTAGCATTCCGTAAGTAAATTAATCAGTGAACTCATTCTCCAATGAGCACCTATATTATATCCCTAGTGTCCCCACATGAGCAGCTATGAGACCAGCTGTGTCTATCATATGGATTGGTATACAACACACCAGTCTGTCCGGTCATCTTGATGTTCCTCTCGAGTAACTTATGACCGGGATTATTTATGATCTGTGTTTAAAGGCGAATCGATCTTGCTATCGTGATCTCATCATGATCTGATTCTCATTGCATAGATCCAAAGACATTATAATATATACATGTATATTTGCAATAGTCAATATAAAGTGATAAATGCTATAAATATAATAAGTAAAAAGACTATGTGTCAAGTCACATGTGTTATCACTCACATGATTGGCTTGCAAAGCACATATGACTAGCAGAAAGGATAATTCACGGTGGTGGAGATGACGGCGGAGTTCGACGATGACTTTTTAAGCAATTGTGGGATTTGCTTTGGGTGGCTGTGGAGGGCTGATGGATAGCTGTGGAAGGGCAAAGAGATGCCAAGAACACTGCTCTAATACCAAGTGTTAGAACCCTTGCGGATTCTAAGCTTAGGGTTGATCTCTTTAGGGGATCGATCTCCTTAGAACTCTATAGGGGTTCCTTCCTCCAGGTTGCTGCTAAAAAGATTCATCTATTTATTTTCAAAAGAGGATGAATATATGATTATTTATAGGGCTTCTAAACCCCAACTCCTAATAGGACTCCTACTTTTAACCAACTCCTATTGGTTCTTTAAGAAGCAACATCCAAATTAATCCTAACCTTAGCTGCCCTCTTCACCGTTTTAATAGGGGTCGGCTAAGTAGGTTTTACATGAATGCCCCTTTCAATGAAACTCAATTAGGACTCTCATAGCTAGAGTCCTAACAAAAGCTCGTTAACATCAGTCTTACGAAGTTCCCTAGCCTTTGCCCTTCAGCCTTGTCTCGGTATTTGGAGTTTGCCTTCGCATTCTCCACCTTCTCGGCCCATTCCATGACTAAGCACTCTCCCTCCATGAGAGCAAGGGATCAATGACTTCACGGAAGTCCTACCTCTATGGCACCATGGCATTGCCATACCCATGGCCCTATTATCTGTCGCCTCGTATCTGCATCCCTTTCTTTGCGATCGGTAGATATGCCTCTATGGCATTGTGGCACTCCTCTGAGTCCACCTCCATTCTAACTGATGCTTGGTTTTAGGTAGCTAAGTCCCTATAGACTCATCGTCGCTTTCTCGCCCCTTTTGACCCCCTACTTCAATACCATTGTGTTCTCCAAGCAGTTCCCCTTGGTCGATGGAAAGACAGACTGTAACTCCTATGCATGACCTTTGCCATCATATTATAGAGTTCATACTAATTCTATTCTCCTTAGCTTCCTTGGTAGCAACGCTCGCTTACTCAGCCTTGTCCTCTGACTTGTCGGGCTCCCTTAAGCGAATATGAGCTCTAGAGCAATCCAACTCTCCAGCAACTCTGATCATATGTCTACATAATCAAGTCTCTCCCATGAGACTCGCTGCAGATATAGGTGAGCCTCGAGAGACTCGACCAACTCAACCTACACTGAGAATCGGTCCCTATCTATAACGATAGAAGGCCACGTGGGTCAATCTAATTGCCTCACATTTACCGACTTAATATTATCGAGAGAGGGGTTTCTATGATTTGGTCTCCTAATATGACATGTCACATGTACATATTTAATATATATCTACATCGCATCGAAATATATATACATATCTAGTAGGGCTATAAGCAATCACACATCACATGAGCAATCACATCATATGATCATGGACCACAACCTAATGTGATCAGGCTTGAGCTAGTGGGCCTAATCACTCACATCAAGATCTATGTGTGCAGCAGTGCATCTCCATGCCCTGTGTGTTAGGAAAGGGGTCGGCACTAAGAGGGGGGGTGAATTAGTGCAGCGGTAAAATAACGTCGATTTAAAACTTCGTTTCGATTGAATCCGTTTCTAACGAAAAACTGTTTCCTAAAGGTAATAACTTTGAAAGCATATGTTTATGAAGTGAATGCAGTAGGCAAGTAAAGATTCAGTTTGCAGTATGTAAATGGCAGGAAATAAATGCAAATCAGAGAACACGCCAATTTTATAGTAGTTCGGTCGTCGTGACCTACATTTACTCTGCCGATTCCTCTTCCGTCGAGGCCACCGGCATCCACTATCGATCTTCCTTTAATAGGCGAAGATCAACCTCCTTCTACAACTTGATTCTCCTTTTACCGAGTTTAGGAGATAACCCTTACACCCCCACTTACTCCTCTCTCAATCTATTTTAACACTTAGAACTTTGAGATGAGCTCACACAAGATTGTAGCAGCATTTCTTTCCTTTTTTACTCTCAATACGTGTGTATGTTAACTAGGGATGAGAGGGGTATTTAGAGGATTCAAATTGATTCAAACTTGGAGCCTAAAAATATCTTATCCCGGGTTTCCTAGGTACGGGCAGTACCATCGCCTGCGCTGGGCGGTACCACCGCCAGTGTCAGTCTGACACTGACACTACGTTGGGCGGTACCGTCGCCTAATCTGGTGGTATGATCGCTTGGGAGGCTATGCTGGGCGGTACCATCGCCTGACACCCTGCCAAGGGCGGTACAATCGCCTAGACTAGCGGTACCACCACTTGACACAATCTCGAAGAATGTGCCATGATGGTACCACTTCTTGGGATATTGTTTGGGCCTTTTATTGGGTCCAACATAGTCCTTACATGGGCCCAACTGGCCCCTAATTGGGTTGGCCCAAATCCAAACCCGATTACGTACTAACTACGAAATCTAAGGCATACTTAAGCTAAACAAGTCCGTTTGTCTTGGTTTCTTCCGACAATCTTCCGGTGAACTTCTGACGATCTCTCGGTAATGTTCCAGTAGACTCCCAACAAGCTCCTGGACTTCTCGGCGAAACTTCCGACGAACTCTCAAACTCCTGACGAAATCGTGTCCTTGACTCTGGGACTTCATTTTGCTTTATACCTTGCTATCGTAGTTAATTCTGCACATGTAAAAACACATTTCGATCTAGATAATTAATACTAAGCATTAATCAGTTGTCCATTATGTCATTAGTCCCTTGACGCTTTGTCCAATTCTTCGGCACATCGTCCTCTCTTGCGGCTTATTGCCTAATCAGCTAGTTGACTCCGTAACTCCGATATCCTTGGCGCAATATCTGTTGAATCTTGGATTTTGATGACGAAATCAATTGATGTGTTAATTGATCTAATCCATATTATTGAGTTAAGAGTACAGGATTAACTATGATAGCTTGAAGACATAAAGCAAGTCTACCGGAGTCAAGTTCGATAGGTGTTCGAGAGTCTGCCGAGAGTCCGAAGATTCGTTGGAAGTGCTGCCAGAACCAACCGAGAAGAAATCGGGGACTTGCCGAAGGTTTCGAAAGTCCGCCGGAGAAATCATCGGAGGTTCGTGGAGATCACCGAGAAGGTTCGGCTACTTGCCAAAAACTCGTTGAACTCACCACAAGACCGGGAGCCTGCTGGGAGTCCGCTGGAAGAAATCCGAGGGTGTATCAAAAGTCAGCCGGAAGATCGTCGGAAAAGCTCGCCGGAAGGAAACTCGACGTTGCTGGTTAAAAACCTGCTTAGGACTATGTCTTAATTTCATAGTTTGCATGTAATTAGAGTTAGGATTAAGAGTTAATCCTATAACCTGGTTAGGGGCCAACTAGGCTCGAATATGAACTGGTTTGGGCCAAATTTGTAGCCCAGCCAGTGACCCGTAAGGTCGGGTGGTGGCACCGCCCAACACCCGAGAGGTCGGGCGGTGGCACCACCCAGCACCCGAAAGGTCGAGCGGTGGCACTGCCCAGAACTCGAGAGTTCCGGCAGTGGCATCGCTAGAACACTATCAATATGAAAATTGACAGGCGGTGGCACCGCCAGCTCCGGGAACCCAAGAAAATTCAAAATTTGGAGCCCGAATTTGAATCCTCTTAGGGTCTATAAATACCCCTCAATTCTCAGTAGAGAAGACAACTTTTGGGAAGTTAGAAATTGAGATAAAGCCTTAGCAAAGTCTTTAGCAAGTCTTGTTTTCAATAGCTCAAGTGTTCACCTCCCTCATTCTCTTTGAAAATCTGTAAGAGTGTGAACCACTTGTAAAAGGTTGTAAGAGGGGTATTTGTCCTTCTCCTTCAAAGTGATTTGCTAGCAGAAGTTGGGAGCCTCATCGAAGAAGGCTTCGCAAGTGCATGTAGGTCATTTGACCGAACCACTTTAAATTAGTGTGTTCCTTGAATGTGTGAGTGTTTACCTTTTTGCAACCGTTATTTTACATAGCAGCAAGTTTTTGATTTTCATCTTCTCACTTTACTCGAGCTGCTTTCACCAAGTCATTCATTGTTGAATCGAAATCTCTACGCATTTATGAAATTGTTTTAAAACTTACAAGTTTTAATCCGCTATACTAATTCACCCCCCCTCTTAGTGCCGCTCCAATTCTAACAATTGGTATTAGAGCTAGGCTCACTCTCATATTTGGTTTAATACCCAAGAGAGATGGCTTACTCCGGCATGCATGAGGGTCATTCTATTACACGTCCGCCAATAGGTCGGATTACACATATTGGAAGACTCAAATGAGGATCTTCCTTATTTCCATGGATTTCGAGCTTTGGACTATTGTTGAAAATGGATTTAAAAAATCTTCTCTTCTGATGAGCGAATGGGATGAATCGAAGAAGAAGGTTTTTGCTTTAAACGCAAAGGCTATGAATGCCTTGTTTTGTGTATTGAACAAGAATGAATTTAATCGCGTTTCAATTTGTGATTCAGCCTTTGATATTTGGAGAACTCTTGAGGTCACTCATGAAGGCACTAGCCGAGTGAAAGAATCCAAAAACATTCTTGTGCACTCTTACGAACTTTTCCGAATGAAACCAAGTGAGTCCATCGGAGACATGTACACCCGTTTCACGGATGTCATCAATGGACTCAAAGCTCTTAGTAAAAGTTTTTCTAACTTTGAACTAGTAACTAAAATTTTAAGATCCCTTCCAAAGAGTTGGGATCCAAAAGTTATGGTCATTCAAGAGGCCAAGGACCTTAAAATATTTCCTATCGAAGAACTTATTGGGTCTCTAATGACCTACGAAATGAGGTGTCATACTCGTGAAGAGCTCGAGAACCCCCTTCCAAAGAACAGGAAGGATATGGCACTTACAACACAAGAAGATCACTTGAAAGGAACATCAAATGATGAGGATAGTGACGATGATATTGCACTATTGACCCAAAAATTTTAAAAACTTATAAGAAAGAACAAATTTAAAAATAACACCAAAAATAAACTTGAACATAAAAAGGACCAAGTAATATGCTACGAATGAAAGAAGCTCGGGCACTTAAAAAATGAATGCCCCCAAGCCAAGAAGAAGCAACCGAAGAAGAAGAAAGCTTTAAAAGTGACTTGGGACGATTCAAGTGATTCCGAAAATGAAGAAGCTAGCAACAAAGAGAAGGCAAACTTCGCGCTAATGACTTTAGGAGAAGAGGTATGTGATTTAATTAATGAAGATTTATCTTTCGATGAACTTTCTATCACTTTTCATGAATTATTTGATGAGTGTAGAACTATTAGTAAGAAGTTCAATCTATTAAAGAAAGAGTATGTCATACTACAAAATAAGCTTGATAGTCCTCAAATTCCTCCATGCTCTAAGTGTGAACATTTAGAAGCAATAAAAAATAAAAATTTGCTACTTAAAGAGACCTTAAACAAGTTTAAGGTCAATAGCAAGGCCTTAGATATGATCCTTGCAAACAAGGGTCACGTCGCAAATAGAAGTGGAATTGGTTTTGTGAGAGGATCTCACCAAAATCCTACCACTTTCATTAAAGGACTTACATTACATGTTTCACCTCATTTGAAATGTAACTTTTGTTGTAAATCCGGACATGTTGCTTATAAATGTCCATTTAGAAAAATTAGTCCACATAAGTTGATATGGGTTCCTAAAGGAACTATAAATAGTTCAATGATGAATAATAAAATTGGTAGATCAATTTTTGAGGCACCCAAAATCAAATGGGTATCTAAAAACCATCCTATTTTGTAGACAAACCCACAAGCTAGGAGCAAGAGATGTAATCTTGATAGTAGATGCTCAAGACACATGACTGGAGATCTATCTTATTTCTATATGCTCACTAGCAAAGAAGAAGGGTACATCACCTTCAGAGACAACAACAAAGGCAAAATCATTGGCAAGGGAACCATAGGTAACAAATTAAGTTTTTCAATTGATGATGTATTGCTAGTTGATGGATTAAAA
>LVTN01000705.1:132558-160290 GCA_001649415.1 Musa itinerans | reverse complement strand
GATGAGAGATACCTGCCCTAAGTAATCACTGTCAATACAAACAAGCTCTGAATCATAATGTTATATAGCTTTTCCCTTGGAAAGAAACCTATTGAACTCAGCAGACTTCAAAACCAAAAAAAAAAAAAACTAAACAGATTAATAATAGAAATGCCTTTGGAATTGTTTGCAAAGGCAGTCCATTTGAACTTGTATGCAAAGGCAGATTAATAACATACTGATACAACTTGTCTGCAGCACATTTAAACTGTCTTGTTTATAAGGCAAAGAGCGAGATTGAATGACCGGTGATGATGTTAGGATCGTAAAGGCAATAGGAGGAGGGTGAATTAACTTTCGAAAAATTATGATTTAAAAACTTTCATTTGATAAAATCCGTATCGAAAATATATTTAACTTGAAATATGAGTAAAAATAATGAGCAACTAAATCAGTTAGTAATTACAAGAAAAAGCATAAACAAAAATGCAAACTAGATTTATAGTAATTTGATCGTCCCGACTTACATCCACTCATAATTTCTCTTCACTCGATGTCATCGACTTCCACTACCGATCTTCTTTTCAATGGATGAAGATCAACTACCCTTGTTACAACTCTTTCTCCTTTTCATAAGCTCAAGAAAGAACCTTTACACATCTCTTTTAAACAAGACCCCACTCTTTCCTTAGAAAAATTTTTAAACTTTAGGAGGAAGAGATTAACACTTTAAGAGAGTTTCAACACTTAAAATCACAAGTTTTTTCATATTTTTACAAGCAAGCATGAGAGGGGTATTTATAGGCCCCAAATGGTTTCAGAAATGGAGCCAAAATCTAAATCCTCAGGTTTTCGAGGTAGTGGCAGTACTACCACCTGCACTAGGCGGTACTACCACTTGCCACCCTGAGTATTGGTGGTACCACTGCTAGTATGAGCGATACCATCACCTAACATAATTTGGGAGACTATATCATGGCAGTACCACCGCTTACTCTAGCAGTACCACCATCGGGTTTTTTAAAAAAGTACATTTCGTACTTTCTAGCTCACAGGCGGTTCCACTGCTTAGCCCAACTTCAAGTCATTGAATTGGCTTTCCAATAGACCCAATTCAATTTTGATTCAGGACCAACGGGCTCCTAATAGAGTTGGCATAGTTATACCCAAAACTAACTAAATTAAAACCTAAACTACTTCGATCAAGACACAAACGATTACAAACATGAATCATAGTTATCCGGCATGTTATTAGTTCATCCAACACTTCATCCTCTTCTTCGACGTATTGCCTGAATCATCGACATGTTGACCTCCCACAACATCCGATCTTAGAGTAATACATAATGTTCAATCTATGACTCCAGCCCAATATCTGATTCTCCTGCTTCAATCGATTTATCTTTTCATGATCGAAATTAATCTTATATCACTCAAACGCTCATTTGATCATAACTTCATCAATTAATTTCATCATCGAAATCGAAGATACATAAGATAGATAAGACGGTCTAAGTCAACCTGAAATTAAATGCTGTTCAACTAAATTCTTTACTACTGGAATTGCTGAAATTGAGGAAGAATCGGCAGTGATCAACGATGCAGAAGATTTCACTCGTTTCTCTTGGTACCGAAAGCAATGAAGTTTACACTAGTATTATCATCGGACAAAGTCCAATCTCCAGTCAATGGGTCACAGACAAAACCTGCCATTTCTTGTACCTGATCCACAAATTTAATAGCCTTATATAGTAACAACAGAGTAAAATGCTTTGATTTGAAAATACAGAGATCGCTTCTCTTTCCAAGATCAAGACTAGTTCCTCTTAGAGTAAGAAATCGGGACCACCGACGAGTGCCTTTTGGGAGCTGAAAAAAAGAAGAAAGAATGGAAAAGCACTTGAATTAGTCCTAGCAAAAGAGTCTTCACTGGAAATGAAGTTGTATCATCGACTATGGGTTATACTTATACTTGCTTGAAGATAATGTCAAGTATCACAAACTAGAAACATGCAGCATTCAACCTGGATAAAGCTTGCTGTGTAAATGACTTGCTAAGACCAACTACGACGTATGATGTCTCCAGATTTTAATGACTTCTGCAAGACCACATGCATCTGATAGCATTTAAAATGCTAGGATGAGAGTGACAATGAAATCCCAGATGAATCCAAGAACGTTGTGCTTCCTTTGACACGAGCTGAGGTTTCCAACACCCTGTTTCTTATCTATGATTTCAGCAATCCAATATTTTGACATTGTAAGAGCCTACATGTACCAGCATTAGACAACACTCTCTTAAGAAATTATACTAAAATGCAAGATCTTAAAATTTAGTCAGACTAGTCTATGCTGATTGGTATTAACGGGTTCAGCTGTGAACTGGAACTTGGACCAGACAATTTCATCGATAGGAGTTCATACCACCTGGTTTTCAAACTGGTATACAAGCGTCACCAGGCGATAAACCTTCCATACGGATGATGCCTCATCATATTTTGCCACCTGTTTCCATTCTGTACCCACCTTTTTAGCCCTCATTTTCTTCCTTCATTAAATTTTTCTTTCCTCTTGATTTTGCACCCTCCTTTCTTTCTTGCTATGGTGTTAATTTCTCTCAAGGAAGTTTGATTTTTTTTTTTTTGCTCCAAACGAAAGTAGATTGAAAGCTTGCTATCTTCCTCCTATGCTTATTTTTCTTGCTTAGGTTATATGCTACTTCACCATAAAGATTTGTTTTGTTTTTTTGAAGCATGCATATCAAGCCTAGATTTGCATAAATTCAGCCTAGATCCACATACTTAGGCTAAATTAACATGGATCTTGGTTGGATCTAACATAGTGATTTAAAAAACGCTACGGTCCAAAAATGCCCGAGGTGTTAGGCGCTCACCCAAGCGAAGCGAAATACTAAAATATAAAAATATACAATATAATTAATAAATCTAATTATTTAAATAAAAATATGTTATTAAATTAAAAAAATCTAAGGTACAAGACCACAATGTCACATTAACAAAAAGTCTCAAATTCAAAATAATAAAATTTTACATCAAAGACATTTATCGTAATCAGTATTATCGTCATTTTCACACAAATCATGTTCATTAAATTCATCCTCTTCCACTTATCCTTTTTCTTCATCAAAATATGTTTCATTTTCTCTGTCTTCAACAATAGCAAGAGCCGAGCTTGATGCTTTTGCATATTCTTTTCACTCATATAACTCAATAACTCTTATTTTACATCAGGTAGACACTTTTTACAAGCTACTGCATTCTTAAAATTTCCTACTATATATTGTTTTGTACGAAAAATACCATATTTAGTAGTCTTATCATAGAACATGCAAATCACTGCATTAGAATCTTTTAGATCCTTTAGATAATTATATTTTCATACATGATCTTTTTTTTTTATTGGAGAATCTATTGAGTTACTCTGTACACTTGTCATTTATCCTGAAACCTAACAATAAATTTAAATAAATAAAAAATTAATAATATTAAAATTAAAATAATATATTATTAATCTAATAAATAAAAATATTGTTACTAGTATACAATTAGTAGTATACTGTTAATATATTGTTAGCAGTATACTATCGAAGTGAGAATAGTGTGGGTAAGAGAAAGACCGAGGTTGCTGACTAAGAGCAACGACAACGGTAGCAACGAGCAGCGATAATAGCATCAGGAGTGGGAGCGCGAGCGACGAGCGACGATAGTGGCAGCGACAGCAACAAGCAACGACAACAACGACAAGCAGCAACAGTGGTAGCAACGAGCAGTGACAACAATAGTGACAGCAACAAGCAACGACAACAACGACGAGTAGCAACAGTGGTAGCGGCAAGCAACGACAGTGGCAGCGACGAGCAACGATAGTGGCAACGACAACGAAGAGCAATGACAGTAGAGAGAGGCAATGGCAGTGGAGAAGAAATCTCGACGGTAGAATCGCGAGCAGGGTTACAATTGGGGAAGTCGCGAGAGGAAAGCTAGGAGGCTGATATCGGTGCTTTAGTTGGTTCGATTGAACCAACTAAAGCACCGAAAATCGAACTAGACCTAAAATGCCAGTTCGTCCTGGTTTAACCCGGACACTCACCCGAAACGCCCGATGCCTAAGCTCAGGTGAGCGCCCAAGCGACACCTCTTTGAAGCGTGCCACCTGGAAATGAAACGAGGCGAGCGCCTATTGAAATCGTTGATCTAACATAGATTTAACTTATCTTAATCATTTGTATGTTTACATGCTAAACATACTATAGATTGATCATTCATATTAAACCTGCTTTAGATCTAAGTTAGTCTATGTCAATCTAACAAAGATCAATGTGGCTATATATTAGATCCATGCCCATGTATGTATGTATATATATATTTATATAATATGTACATATATGTACATGTACATGTACATATATGTACATGTACATATATATACTGGACTGACCAAGCCAATCGGATATGGATCAGTCTGACCCATATATAGTGTCAGGATGATATTGTACAGATATCGTATCAGTGTCACTGAGGATTGGTGATTGTATCGGTACCGGAGCGAGGTCTAAAATCTTAATCAAAAGTAACAATAAATCAACAAGTTCAAGATGAAAATAGTACAAATATGACACCTAGTTCATCTATAGTCCAAGAATCTTTAATATAGTTCCATTCAGAAGTCTTATTAGTAACAAAACATCATACCCAATCAAGGAGGTCCTCTGCAGCAATAATTGCAGTAGCATATGATCTCATAGAACGGTTGATGGGAGAGATAACAGTAGCACCAAGAGGAACTGCAATGCTGCAAGAGATTTGCAAAAATCTGAAGGATCTGCAACATGCTCTATTGCCTGAAAACAAAGTCAAACGTTATTGACCTGTAGTCTGAGTACCTGTGCAAATACAGTCAGCTTTCTCTTATCTTTTTTTTTTTTCTTATACATCAGATGGACAATCCATCAGGAAGACCATCAATCATATGGTATTAAATAAAGATTAGAATTTGGACAAATACATTAAAGGAAGCCATCAATACTGATAGCTAACAAGATACCAAGTGCAACTGAATCTCAGATGATGCATATAAAAATTAATTCAGTTCTCCCCAAAAAGATAATACTCATGAAGAGAAAGACCATTTATACTAAATAGTAATGCAACATCAGGTTCCTTTTTCCTGAACTCAATACAGTTCTCCCTCAGAAAGCAACTTTTGAACAAAATCAGTTGCACTTAAATACTTAATGACCCTTGGTTTTATGGTCCCTGCTTAATGTCTAGTTAATCCAATCCATTCATTTCCATTGCAATCGGACTTGATAATTATTACGTTAATATTTGCATGAAAAAAATATTAATCTAATTTTTATACAAACCTATATTAACATATGTGCACCAATTATCAGATAGATCAAACTAACAAAAAAAGAGAAGATTATGGCACAGATATAGCGCAAACTGTAGGTAAATTAAATAAAAGCCAGTCTCCAGCTCAAGAACAAACTAAAAACCAAATAGTTTTTATAATAGTTTAGGAACATCACCCAAATAAGAATCAAAAATTAAATATTTTGAACATCACTACAAAAACACAGTAAGAGCTATTTAAAAATACTGTAAATTACTCAAATGGATTCCTAACCACAATCAAACCAACTACAAACTAAAAATATAATATCGTAATAGTTTACAAGCAATGACAATTAGGGAGGTACAATATGATGTTTTTCAGTAGATTTATAGTATTTTTAACATCTCAATAAGATAATTATAATGCTTTTGAAAGACATGATCAATGAGCTAAATGAAAATACTGTAACAGTCCAAAAATAGTAAAAAAACTAATGAAAAAAATACCATTGAGATTGATGAGAGGTAAACATTATTCGAATTAAGGGACAACATCTAGGAAAACCGAAAACAAGAAACGTCTATTAAGAAAAAATAAAAAAGAAGAACTTTTGAGAAATATCATCTTTAAGCCTCAACTTTCTCTTATAGAGATAAACTGCGAATAAAGATTCAAATATGTCAACGATGGAGTGACAGGGACTCCAAAATAATAGGAAGTTATTCTAGAGTCATAAATGGAAGCAATTAGGTTGCAGCTAATTTTGCCTTTTTTAGTAAAAAGATGCTAATTTTTTAAGCTTCATATTTGATGGTTCAATACAAATTCATATGAGAGCAATTCAAATATGAACATGATCATCTAGAAAAGAAGCAGATAACACATATAGTGGACTTAAGATATCATGACAGATATTTGTAATTCACATTTTTTACAAGCTGAATTAAAATAGAATACTTCATTTCTCTTGAACATGATCCAAAGCAAGATATTATCTGAAACGTGTTATAAAAAGGTCAATACAAAATGCTCAACCTTCCAACATCCGGCATGCAATTGCAAACCTTTACATTACGATGGATAGAACTCATAAATCTTTTGAAAGAGAATGGGTGCATTTTGGCAATTATTAGAAGATGGATAAAACTTTTATATGTACCCATGAAAGAAAGGTAACTTTTATATTAACATAACTAGGAGATGGATGTGAAGAATCCCAAGAGAAAACCATTTTCAGTTAGAAGATTGAAAACATTACAGATAAGAAGCTCAAGAAAAGAGATGAGAACAGAGAAAACATACAAGAAAACAATTTACCAGTGTAGCTTGAACTTGTGCCATCTTCCAGATTAACAAATATCCTGCAAAATTTAATTAGTGACCTCACTGCAAAGCTTAGCATTATAAGCATGTATTTACCAGTGCCGTTCCTCTTCTTTCATGGCAAAATTACTTGGAACGAAACAAAGCTCTGTTATCAATTCACCTTAGTGTAACAAGGTAACTCAGAGCAAAGTAAATTTGGGGTAGAAGCTATAGACAGTGCATGCTGCCATCTAATATTTACAACATAATGTTTGACATCGACGCCTTGACAAACCTTGCCTGAAACTAAGATTGCTTTATGACAGGCAGAGATGGTATACATCTGAATATCATATCAGAAGCCTGTGCTTTCTAGACTGCACACAGCAAAACTTCCTTATGTGCTCTCCTGAAGTGTCTGAGATCGGGACATAGCTGCCGGATTTGCATGCAAGACTTTAGTGGCATCTGATGGCTGATTGTTATCAGATTTGGAATGGAATGCTTCAAAGATGCCACCACCCCTTTTGATTGACTTACCAGGTGAGATACCTAGTGTTGCCCATATAGAGCTCTTTGCAGCCTCATCCGGGTCATCGATCCTCAGAGTCTTTGGAACCCACAAAGTCTTCTCTATTTTCTCCACGGAGTCAGAAATAGCATCTCTAGAATGCTTGCCCAAGGTCGGAGGGTTGTTGCTGGGACACCCATTGTCACTGATAGAAGATGGTGAGAGTAAGTCACAACTTGGTCGGACACAAGTTACATTCCATGTATCTTTGGGCCAGCTAGACATGTGACCCCAATGTGAAGCTGGAAAGAATGGAAAGGGTATGACAGGCTGACAGTGTAGAGAAGAGGCCATCACTTGAGGAAGCCATGGGACTGGATATGGACTTCCAGTCTCTGGTCTGTGAACCAACTCAGAAGAGCACTGACCCGTCGTCACAAGGGCCATATTGTTCCAACCCATTGGCCATGTGCATGGCCAAGTAAGCCTAGGAAAGCATGGCAAGCTGGACATGTGAGTGACACCATTTGAGTAGCTCTGGATGTGGTTTTTCTCCATGCCTGATGCAACTTTCAGAGGATCATTTTCCATGCAATTAGAGGGGGTCACAGATGTTGTGCAGGAGCCCTCTTCGCTGTTCTCATGACAATAATTCATCTGGTCTTCAAGATTAAGAACTGCAGCCATAGGCTCACAGAGTGGTCCGTCTGAATCAAATTTTGAGACAGTCTCATTTCTCTTCAAGACCTTCATGGTCACTGAGACCGAAAGTGCTGCAGTTTCAACTTGATAAATTCCTGGCTGTGGAACATCAACTCTGTTGCCAATCATTCCTTGAGACGGAACACCTATATGACTGTGGTGGTGCACAGCAGCATTCTTGCTTTTCCTCTTTCCGGAACCCACGGGAAGGTTCCTCATTGTGCCTCCTGCAGTCCAGTACCTCTGGCATTTCTTACAGAAATGCCTAGGTTGGTTCACATTATAGTTATTGTAGTAGCAGAACTTGGTATTCAAACTGTTGCATCGAGGGCATGGCAGAATCTTGTCTGGCTTCTTAAGGGTCTTCTCTTGGCCTGAGGTATTTGCCTCACTATTATCCTTTTCATGCTTCTGTCCTGATGATTCTTCATCGTTTTGGGTGGAAACTTCATCGCCACTGCTATTGTTCAAACCAGAAGAGGTGGATGGTTTTGGCAAGTCTACCATTTCTGATGCAGAGGTTTCAACTTCACTTTCTCTTACTTCTGTGCAGGTATCCTGGAATTCACAGTGAAGAAAGTTAACATGGAAAAAACAGTACCACAAATCGCAGGAAATAAAATTGATGACAATGAACTACAGAAGGGGAAGTTTGTCTGTCACTAAAAATGTAAGCTTACCAAAGAAAAAAGATTATGATTTCTTCACTAAGATTCAGGTTTAAGCCTTATCATAAACCTCACAAGAATGACTATTAATATCTCCTTTCTTTTGCTCAAAAGGATAACCATGTCACACCGAATACTTGCACTGAAATGTTCCTGAGTAACCAACAATTACCATAATTTCTTTCTAAAATTGACCAGCTTGAAAATAATGTGATGAAAGCACAGTTCCATTAAAAGATTGCAATGAAATGCTTCTTTTCTTCAAAGATAAGTACAATAAATTACTACTCTTCGATTTCAGATATGTGACAGAGTCGAGTCTTCTGCTCCTTTTTGCATCACAACACGCTTTTCATTAATTTTTTTATTTTCTTGCATATTTTAATTTTGACTAAAATAAAATTTTCATTAGGCAAAGATTCATAACAAGAAGCAAATTTCTCCTTTCATTAAAAAGAATTCATTAGCGTATCGAACAAGTAGAGAGATTAAAAGCAGCGATTGGAATCTTATTTTGCCCCTTCTTTACACCTGAGCCCTAGACATGTTAGCAGAGGCTTGTAGGAAGAAATCATCAGGAAAATGGGAAATTTCATCGACTTAACTCCTGAAATCATCTAAAAGAAATCCGAGATTGTATCAGTTCTGTTACGGCTATCATTCATCAGAAGGAGGTAGACAAAACAAAAGAGCGCCAACTTTTTTCCGCTTCGATCACATCCAAATCAAAGCTCACAGTTCCTCCATCGACCAAAGCAAAAGAACCAAATCAGGAAAAAGCAACCCCGAAACTGATTCCAAAAGACGAATGAAAGACGGCATGACAAATGGAATAAATGAGTACGTCTCACTTCACTCACCTTCTCGTCGCGTTCGGACGGGGAGGAGCTCTCACCGGGAGGTTCCGCCGTGACCTGGCCGTCCTGTGGAGGGATCGTCAGTCCGAACAGCTTGATCGCCGGATCTCTCGCTTCGGACATCACATGGGCGCTACCTACGTCTCGATCCCAAATTCCTCTTCCTCCCTCTCCACTGCCCGCTTCCGCTGCTTTCATCTTCTTATCGTAGGGAAGAGAGGGAGGGGAGACGGGCATTGGGCGTGACCGGGAGACGCCGGTCGAGGTCGAGGAGGGGCCGGGCGACCAGGGGGCCAACTCGGACGTCTCCGAGCCACGAGTTGGGATCGAAGTGGGGGTACCAAACTTCGGTGGGTCCCACCTAACCCGTTCACGTGATCTCAGCCAATAAGAACCCCGGATCCGCAAAACGCCACCAATGGCTGCCGTTCATGTTGCCCAACTCGGCCCAGCCGAGAAGGATCGACCGCCACGTGGCGATCCGTCGCGTCGCAGGATGAAAAGACGCTTTTTCCCGCTGCGTTCCGCCTTGAAGGCCCATCTAGATCTCGAGGGGCTCGACCGCCACGTGGCGGGTCCATGGAGTCGGAGGATAAAAGAGACGCTCTTTTTGGTTTCTGCGACTACGCCTCTGCTTGGCCTCTCGATCGCACACAACCTGCACCGCACACGTGCCCTTCTCCATCGACATCTCAAAGGGGGGTATATTTACGAGGAAAATACTCGGTGCTATAAAACTCTAATGTTTTGAATTATCATCATGCTTTTTATGATGCGCACAACTTCCAGGATTCCATCAATCAAGGTGTTCAACGACAGCCGTCCATTCATCTGATTCGAATAAAAATAAATATAAAATTTTAATTGGATCGAGTCAACGAAAGGAGTCATGTCAACTGGGGAAATTACTTCCCCATCTCCAGCCCTATCTCATCCTCGGTCTTCCATCTTTATCTTATTCTTATCTAGACGAAAATAAAAAAAAAATTATTAGATGAAAGAATTATAATTCTTCATATTATCTCAATTAATTTATCTTTTGTTTTTAAAATAAAAATATTATCAAAATTAATTAATAATATTAAATTTTATAACTAATAATAATATTTATAAAATTTATAAGTCATATAAATATTTAAATATAAATATAATCAAATATATCTAAATATTCATATAAAAGGGATCCTATATAAATTAAAAATATAAAATATTTAAATAAATCAAATAACTCGACTCACACTCAATTCAATCAAGACTCAAATCAATTTAATTTGAATCGATTGAAAGCTTGACCCATCTAACATCTAGATTTACATATTGATGGGATTGAGATGAGTAAGGATTGCTCTATCCATCCCCATTCGATAGCATAAGTAATATAAATTTTTTCCATTTTCATCTTGAAAAATCATTTGATGACTTAGCATGATATGTTTTATATATATTACGTCCCAAGGTGAGTAGATATATACTCTCAAGTTATGTAATTATTATAATATTTTACTTTAAAAAAATTAAACCTTATTTTTTGTTATTTAATTTAAGTATAAATTAATAAAATACTAAATAAATAAAAATGTTATTTAAAATTTTCAATTAAAACCAAAGTGTTGTTAAATGCTATTATTTTTTTGTTCTATCAGCACAAAAGGAATTTAAGATGAAAGCATATTTTCAAAATGTTATAAAATCAGTATTTTTTTTTAACCAAAACTATCAATTAGTAAATACAAAAGTAAAAGCAATCATATCAAAGAATAAGCATAAATAAATCATATTCATTGCATGTTGGTCCCTTGATCAAAATTTATAGAGGTTTAATCAAAAGTGAGATATGTAGATCTGATTAAGAAAACTAAACAAAATTAAGAGAGAGTGGGTAAATGCAATGGATTAGTTCATTAGTATGAGAATGTGAGACAACCCCCTTAAAGATTCCCGGCGAGAGAACCGGTGACGACGTGCCACGTCCTCATTTCCAAATACCAAAATTCCAGCCTCGCTTTGGATTTGGAAGCCAATAAAACAGTGGGCCACCATCGTCTTCCCGGGCTAATGAACTACCGAATGTGTCCCTCGTCCACAACGAATTTCCTACATTACACCCGTTAATTCCCGCAGAACATCGAGGGTAATATAGTCAAATGAGGGCGTCCTCCTATAACCCAGTCTCTGCGCTTCCCTCCCTCCGCTCAAATTGACGCCTCTCTTCCTCGATCAGAGACACGGTGGGACGTCCACGAGAGCCCCGCGGTCGGGCGCCAACGCTCATCCGACCGGCTGGAAGCCTTCCAGCCGTATCGAAGACGGAGATCTCGGCACCAGAAGACGAGCCCAACTATCGCGGTCAGAATCCTTTCCCCTTCTTTCTCCATGAACGTTCTTCCTCCTCTCCCCTTTCCGCTTCACGTCGACAAGTCTTCTTGCTCTCGACGCCTCGGCGGTGGGAGGCGATCCCGATGTGGTTCGTCGACCTCCGTAACCGCTTCGAGATTCATAACTGCTGACGAATAGGATTCAAAATTTTGGAACTCGAAAGAAACAGGGGCGTCGAGCGGTTCCGGTACGCCGCTGGAACTGCCCTTCTTAGAGTGAACCCTCAAATGCGAGAGATAGGTCTTCGATCGATGTCTTATGCCCACGGATCTCGATAAAGTTGAATCCTTTTGCCTCTGCATTTACAGCTCATTGGCCATCTTCCCTTTCATCTTCCCTCTTCCGATCAAGGATTTTTTTTAAAAAAAAAAAATTGATAAAGATTTTGATTGAGTGACCAATAATTTTTATGATTTAAATAGGCTCAGTCAAATGTACAATGCAAACAATTAGATGGAAAATCTTCTATAATTAATGATTAAATAGATGTCTGTGGTCATATAACGAGCAATTGTGAGTGTGGATGCATCAGACGAGGGCCAAAATAATGTAGTTGAGATGAATGGCTTAGTCTCGTTGACGTCACAATAGATAGAGAAACAACAAGGGGTTGGCTTTCACCTGTTTTGGTTCGTCGAAATATATGCACTCCGAAAGGGCTTGTTGTTTGCGATAACACTTTGCAGGTCCGTGGCAATACAATATAATATCACGCCATGTTTCGTGCATCCTCTCCTCTTGTGATGACCGTCATATTCCCCACCACGAATATTATAACAGGTCTTTCGGATTGCCGGAGGGGTCGGAAGCCATACCGGCTTTCACGTTCAAGAAGACTTTCACAACTCACATTTCCTAAAAGATCGCAAGTGGATCCTTCACAAAATGACGCATTTGCCCCTTAGACTCTTCCCAAACCACAGCCGCGTCCTACAAAGTTGGCCATGAGGACGTACCGAATCCATCAGGGTTGAACCGTCAAAGTATCCAATTCGTGGGGCCGACGCTCCATGCTTCTCGAGATGCCTCGTGGGGTTGAAGCTCCTGATAGCATCACCTTCTTTTTCCCCTTAGGGGTGCACCCCTTTTCACGTCGAGGTGGACTCAACCCCCCCGCCTGCAGTGATGGGAATGGGGTAGGAGCATAGTGAGGAGGGCAACCGCATCGGAGTTGGGGAAGAAGAACCAAGGGCAGCGAAACGGCTGTTCCAACGCAAACGCTATTCTATTCCTCGAAGACCAGTTGCCCTTCGTTTGACCGCTTCTGCGGACGGACCCAGGAACACCACGTGAAGCTAGGCCTTTGATCGGCTCAAAGGAGGTTTCATCTCGCAAGGAGAGAGAGAGAGATCAGAGCGAGCGTTGTTCTCGAGGCGGAAAGGACGCCGTCTTCTATTGCTTGCTCCGCTCTGTCCCTCCTCCTCCTCCTCCTCCTCATGGACTGTTCCATTGGTGGTGGGTTGCTGTATTTGGAACAGAGAAGTGGGGAACAGCTCCCTGTGTTTAGCTTTGGAGACTGCTGAGATCTGACAATGAGATCTTTCATGTGTACTGCGCCCCTCTTTCTTTGTCAGAAACACTTTTGTTCTTTCATACGTGACAGTATATGGAAGTCGTTTCTTTAACTAGACTGCATCTTCTCCTACTTAGATTCGAGGTTTTATCCTGAACCTGCAAAGGTCTCTTCTGTTTCTTGATTCAGTGCTGGTGAATTGGCTTTGGCTTCTTTTGTTCTCGCGCTTTCCAGTTATACATCTGATTCAAGTTTCTTTGTGATTTGGGAACAGGAAGCTGGGATTTCTTTTTTATCAAGATGACCTTAAGATGTGACACATGGAAAAGGGTAATTTTCTTTTTCTTTTGAGAATATGGTGAGGAATGTTATTAAATCTAGTGTAAGCTATTCTTCTTTGTTGACTTTGGTTTTGTGTTGGTGACCTGAGCAAGCAAGTAATCTTTCCTCCTGTTTCTTGATGGTGGTGGCTGCAGTTTTCTCTTCCAAAAATCGTTCGGACCAAAGATAAGAGTGCCGCAAATGCGAGCCCATCCAACGCCTCTGGTAGCTTCTGCTTTCGATTTAACGCCATTCTTCATGTGTAATTTTTGTTGCAGTCATCATTTTTGCTTTCAGCAAGCAAACTTGTTATATACTGATCGACCAGATTCCGACATCCAAAACATTTCTTTTAGTAAAATACAGATTTATCGATAACTACTATGATTTCTTAGTTTAGCTGCCCCTTTTTTTTTTTTTTTTTTTTTGACTCTGTATCTCTATATCTGCAAACCAGATGAGTTTCATGGAAGTCCAAGTTTCTCAACCTCCTCACCTGTGCTTAGAAAAAGCTTTTCAGGTACATCCCTAGCTTGTCTTTCGTTTTTATCTTCATTTACAGTTTCCATACTTCCATGTTTCCTGTAAAGATTATCTTTCCTTTCTTGTAATCTGATACCATTTCTTGAACACCATTCAAGAAACAGACAGCGTGTCAAGGTTTGGGAGCTTAATTTTCAGCGACTACTCATGTCGATCACCAAGCGCAGTGAACACCGAGGCCTTCAGGTGGCTGATATCCTTGTTGCTTGCTTCTGTTATGCCTCATCTCGTATTCCTTCTTCTAATGTTATGCCTCCATTACGTTTACAAATTAGGATATTCGTCGCGACATGGAATGTCGGAGGAAATACCCCTCATATGGGGCTTAATCTCAATGATTTCCTTCCTGCCGATGATCACTCGGATATATATGTTTTAGGGTATGGATTGCTTCATAACTTTTTTAGGACAAGAGTATTATTGAGTTTGTATCATGGGTTGCTCGCGGTCCCGAATGAACCTTATGTTTCTGTTTCTTGTGATCTTCCAGCTTTCAGGAGATAGTCCCTCTGAATGCAGGAAATGTACTTGTTATCGAGGATAACGAGCCAGCGGCAAAATGGCTCTCCCTAATCGACGAAGCATTGAACGGTTCGACGGATTCTGAGACTGACACTGACTCACACACGCCATCTCCCTACACCACCTCTGTATCTTCTCAAGCTTCCGGCATGAAGACTCCAATCTCAAGAGATTCAAAGATGCACAGCGGTCCATTATTCTTCCAGAAGCCATTACTGAAATCTATAAGCAAAACTTACAGGACGGAGCAGGGCCGACGCCTGAGAGCATGCAACTGCCCCTCCAAAGTGACGAGGAAATATTACAGGGAGTCATGTTTCAGATGCCAACATGCTCATATCAGCGACGACGATTCCACAGATGAGGAGGAAGACGATGAACCAAGCAGTTCTTCGGTGGCCGGTTTACCCACCACACCTACGAGTAATCAGCAAAGGTACAGTCTCATAGCCAGCAAACAGATGGTGGGGATCTTTGTTACTGTTTGGGTGAGGAGGGAACTTGTCCAACATCTAGGTCACCTAAGACTCTCTTGTGTTGGACGGGGCATAATGGGTTATCTTGGCAATAAGGTGAGAAGAGGGCTTGTCATAGTTTTCATCAGCCTCTCTATCTGCATTCATCCTGGTGGTATCAGCTTTGATTTAAGTCCTGCTTCTTCTTCTTCTTCTTCTCACTGCAGGGATGCATAAGTGTGAGCATGTCTCTGCACCAAACAAGCTTTTGCTTCGTCTGCAGCCACTTGGCTTCAGGGGAGAAAGAAGGAGATGAGCTAAGGAGAAACTCTGATGTCTCAGAAATACTTAAACACACACAATTTAAAAAGGTTTGCAGAAGATCTGGTCGAAGAATCCCTGAGAAAATTCTCGAGCATGAGTAAGCATTTCTTAAAACCTGTACTCTGCTCTTCTATTGCACTGAGATCTGTAAACTAATGCATCGATCGATCCTTCTTTCTGATCTGTTAATTAACTCAGTCGTATCATATGGTTGGGAGACCTGAATTACCGTATCGCTTTGAGCTATACTGAAACCAAGAAACTTCTCGAGGAGAATGACTGGGATTCTCTTTTCGAGAAGGATCAGGTAATTTGTTCTTGATCAAAATGCCAAGCGAATGAAGCATCCAACTCATTGAATACTTTTGCTAATTGGTTGCTTGATCATTATGTGTTACAAAAGTTTCAGCTTTGTGATCTTATTCATCCGGTTTGTTTTGATAGCTCAAGATCGAAAGAGAAGCTGGGCGAGTGTTCAAGGGATGGAAAGAAGGGAAGATATATTTTGCACCGACATACAAATACTCCAATAACTCAGATACTTATGCTGGAGAGATTGTGACATCGAAAAAGAAACGAAGAACCCCTGCATGGTATGTTAGCCACTGGATTCAATCAACTAAACCGCATAAAAGACTAATGCTTTCGGCTAAGATGGTGTTTTTGCCTTCTACCTTCATATTTTGAATAGTACAGAAATAAAAAATAATACTTATACGCCTTTCCTTAACGATTTTAATAGTTGATGCAAATTTTACGAGTTCAAGATCATCTTTTTCCTTTTTGCCCTTTATCAACTAAACTGTATCGTTTGAGGTGCACATTCTGCAAGTCACAATCTGTAAGACAGCTATTGCAGCTGTTACTACTCGGAGGAAAAGGTTCACATACTGCTACTGTAAGAGTAGAGTAGAATTCATGTGAAAACCGTGTATTGCAACATCTAACAAGATCAACAATTTCAGGTGTGATCGCATATTATGGCGTGGTGATGGAATTGTGCAACTGTCTTACATCAGAGGGGAGTCTAAATTTTCCGATCACCGCCCGGTCTGTGCAGCTTTTATTGTGGAGGTTGGAGTGAGCGATGACAGATTGAAGAAGCAGGGTTTATCCACCCCCAACATGAAAGTTGGTGCTGAAGAGAGGTTGTCTTCGAGAGCCAGCTATTTCTGAGTAGACAAATATGTTCAACATATCAAATGGTTTCTGTCTCTTCCCACGAGTGGAGATTGGCATCTAAGAATATAGTTTTCTTTTTTCTTTTTTGTAAACGACTTGTCTAGTCAGCAAATCTATACGATTCAAGGATCTTTAAGAGTGCGTTCTCAATTCAAGACCAAGTGGGGTTTCATGAAAAGTCCCCCTCCTCGCTTAAAGATTTCAAGGTTTTGCAACCAGTTCACGATATGTACCAGCCATCAGGCCAATTATATTAGCTTCAAAATAGAATGGCTTGTTCTTTGAAATTTTTTGTGTACTTACTGATGGTAAAAAGTTGATCATCTATAAATATCTTACAAATTTTTCTCCATTTTTACCTTGCATCTATTTTGCAGCCACCATTTCTTCATGCAGATGAAGCACAAACTATAAGACAAGCTGGTAAAGAAACTCTACTGTAATTAAAAGGTCAAGTTATAATGCTTGGTAGGTTTACATGCCTACTAAAAACATTTGTTTCACTACATTTTATTACTTACTACATGCTGATAATAAGATCATTCTTGTGACCACAACATTTATTATGCTCATCGTATATAAATTACATAGTACATATCATATTTATTGCACCATCATTTTATCAATCGAAACCATACATCACATGAATCGATCAGAAACTGAAACTTCATTTCCTGTGTTCAGCTTATGTAACCCAAAATACCCTCGTCGGTCGAAGTGTATACGACCATAGCAACACTAACAACTTTGTACATCTTTTATGCACGTTAGCCTCGGGACCCGCATCGTAACTCGTCGCAAAGTATCTGTTAGAACAAATCATGAGCAGGTAAAGAAATTGGTAGATGAGCCGTAGGTAATAAAGAAAAGTCCAAACCAGTTGTGGGTCCCGGTGGCGATGGTCGATATCACGCTCTATAAACATAACGGGGCGGGCCCGAAAGCCGTGGGCTTTTGTCTTCCTTGTGGGGCGCCCGCGCCCCGCGTCGCTCTCTCGACCGGCGACGCCTCTCCCTCCCTCCCTCGATCCCAGGTTCGATGCAAGCAAGCAATGTCGACCCCAAGATCGATGGATGCTGTTCCAGCTTATGATGGTGAGTGGAGTTGATGGGGCTCTGCTTTTGTATGTGTTCCTTGTTAGGGATGAAATTTGGGGGAGAACGAAAAGATGATCTAAGTGAAGTAAAGACAAAAAAAGGAACCAAGGGTTTTTGGTCGGATTCTGGGAAGGGCCGACTCCCAGTTTTGTTGTGGAAGTTGGATTTTTGTTGGATGCGTCTTTGAATTTATTTGGGGGTTGGTCTCGGAGCAGTTATCTAATTTTATTTCTTGGTCTTTTGCTTTAAATTGATAGTTGTTCTTGCTCGTTTTAAGAATGCAGTAGGGTTTGTCGAAGAAATGCCGAGCCTTTTAGATGGGCTTTACTTTGATTTTTGCTGTCTTTTGATTAACAGATTGCGAGAGATTCGTGGTTCATGTGCTCAGAAAGTTGATGCAGTGTTAGGAAGTGGGAGGATTGTTTGTGTATTCAACAACTTTGCATGTGGGGTTTGAGCCGGAGGCTGTGATCACTGATGTATTTTGTTGGAGGAGTTGGTTGATGGGCGTAATGACAATGGCATCGCAGGGTGGGGTTGGCAACAGCGGCGATGGCCAGCGTTCCCAGACTCAGGGCTTATCCAGGCAAGGGTCGTTCTATAATATGACCCTTAGTGAAGTCCAGAATCACTTGGTAGAACCCCTTCATAGCATGAACCTCGATGATCTCCTCAAGACTGTGTTTGCAGCCGAGGGTAACCAGTTATCGAGTATGGATCTTGATAGTCCTGGAGACCAGTATGCCTCCGACTCTGGTCTCCATCGCCAGGGAAGCATTACTATGTCACGAGAGCTGAGCAAAAAGACGGTGGACCAAGTGTGGAGAGACATTCAGTTGGGAAATGAGAAAGGTGATGAGGTGCAGAGATCAGGTCATGGTAGGCAGCCGACACTTGGTGAGATGACACTGGAGGACTTTCTTGTGAAGGCTGGGGTGGTTGCCGAGGGCATTGGGAAAGACAGAAATGATCTGACCAGGAATGTGGATCCTGTAGGAAATGCTGATCTGATAGCCGGGACACAGGATTTTATGCAAGCAACAAGTTGGTTGCAGCAATTTCAGCTGATGGCTACTATTGATCAGCAGATACATGGGCAACAAAGCATGACAGGGAAATATATGCCAAACCGTGTGTTTCCACAGCCAATGGGTGCTGGTACTGGTCCTATGCTTGAGGCTGTTTTTCCTGAGGGTCAGATAAATATATCATCACCAACACTGGGTGCATTTTCTGATTCTCAAACTCCTAGTAGAAAACATGGAGCTTCAGAAGATTTGGACATGTTAGCTGAGAGGAGACAGAAAAGGATGATCAAGAATCGGGAGTCTGCTGCACGTTCAAGAGCTAGGAAGCAGGTGATGTGCAACCTATTATGGGCTTGTTTTTCTTTACCTTTGCTGATTTTGTTATGTCATGAGCTGAGAAAAGCTCTTAATTTTCTAGGAAAGTTCTTTGTTTTAAACTCCTTTATTTTGTTATATCAGGCATACACTAATGAACTGGAAAACAAGGTTTCTCACCTAGAAAAAGAGAATGAGAGGCTGAAGAAGCAGAAGGTAGACATATTTTTTTCTCTATGTTGATTTTGTTGGATTCTGATTTGTCTCGGGTAAATTGTCTTACTGTTATGTGTTACTGAATTCATTTTCTTATCGTACATCTAATTTGGAGAGTCATTCTTGATCAATTCAAGAACAACAGTTATCTTTTTCTGAATAACAGTGTGTGGTTATGTTATAGGATCTAAGATAAAAAATTGTTAGAGTTAGATGGCATTCAGAGGTTTATCATTTGGATCCTTGTTTCATGGATTTACCAATAGCAATCCCATTACTGATTTTGTAGGGTATGCTAGCAAGACAAGAATGCAATTCACCTAAGACTTGACTATGGCTTGTCCTGCATTTGTTTGATTTCTCTGTGCAGATCTCATCCTCAAGATCTACAGGACCTCCAAATATAAACTTATAGGCCTTAATCATTACATGATCTGGTGGTCTGATGCTTGTGCCTCTAGCAAGTTGGCTCTCGGTTCACTGTTTGATTGGCAATGCCCTTGGGTTGACAAATTAGTTGTTTAGGGTGCTTGATCAGTCACTCAACTTTTGTGTACTATTTCTGTGTGCATTAAAAATGTTTTCTTTAGTGGCATTGCTTTTTGGGAGCTTTAATTTGAACCATTTAGGAGTGATTATCAGCATAAGCATCATCTTGCTTAGGCTTCACAATCTCAATCTCATGTTTTGTAGTCTCTTTATTGTGATCCTTCTGTTGAACTTTTACCACTCTTGGCTGAGAATTTAGATTTTAACCATTGTCTTAAGCACCGCTTTCTCAAATGCACCATTAGAAGTATGCCTTCTCTTTATTATTAAAATAAGGTAGAGAGCATAAGGATAAGGATCTCCATAATACACAGTTGAATACGAAAAATCAGATGAGAAATAATATGATCTGCCATCATGATAGCACATCTACCTGAAACTTTGGTACAAGTTTGTCAGATAGCACATGCGAGGGACAAACAACCAGCCTATACAAAACTCATGACTTTAAGAATCTTCTCAATAACATGCATACATGACTTAATATTGACTCTTATACATAGTATTGGTTGCTTGAAGTGCAAGCCAACTAAAAAAGAAAAAGAATGTTTATCTATTCAAATTCTAATCTAACCCGAAAAGATTAGGTAAAGATCATAATATCAACTGAGCTGAAGTAGACTTACTACCTCCACAATAGGAACTCTTACAATGGAAAATTACATATCAGATAAAAACACCTAATAGAAAAATTACATATCAGATAAAAGTACCTAATAGAACTTGAGCAATAGCGTGTATCAAGTAATTTAGTTCCAAACATATCTATTGTAACCAAAAGTTGAATAATAAATTTGATCAGTGTTCAAATGAAGGGGCTGAAGCTGATATTCAGCTTGCTGCCAGAGTGCTGAGATGAAGTATCAAGTCTTGAATCTCGACTGATCATAAAGATATTAGCATGATCCTTTTCTTTTTCTTTGATTCTGAAGTCTCATGTATGTAACTCTTCAGAATTAAGTGCATGATCATGAAAGTTTCTTTTATAACTAGGATTCCCACATGACCTCAACTGTTCACTTATCTTTAGCAATCCCATCGACTAATGTTACTTCATGTAGCTACAGAACAAGTTCATGATCATGAAAAGAATTTCTTTTATAACTAAGATTCCCACAAGACATCAACTTTTAACTTATCTTTAGGAATCCCCCAGACTAATATTACTTCATATAGCCACGTGCTTTATTTAATAAAGATGCTTAAAAAGCCTTTCGAGGCTGATTATTTATGGACATGTTTGTCCATAAATATGTATCCTTAAATGAGATATCCTAACACTGTGTTGGATGTTGAAATGATGAACTTTACTCTTGAGTAAACATGGTAATGTATTATAATCTTGTTCATCAGGATATTTGTCCTGTAAAATATACCTCCGAGCTGCAAAGAGTTTATTCTTTGATATAGCATTGTTGCCATCTGATGCTAAACATTGCATAACAACAAATAGTTATTTATAAAAGTTGGCAATATGGGTCAGGGTTATGGCACAATTCAACCATTAGATGCAATGGAATAAAGAAGGCTTGACTTTCTTGGCACATGCTGACATACAGACTGAGACACGAAGTGATTCATGATCTAATAATGTTAGGTCTTGTTGGTAAACGGATATTTTGGTGTGATCTGCCCTCAAGTAATCTGATACAACTCTAGTTGTCACTAACTTGAATTTAGAGGTTCAATTGGGTTATTTCAGGTTGACATACACATAATCAGATGCTAAATATGTCCTTGATTTAGATTATTTTTATAAAAGATGAATATTTGTGCTTTTTACTTATGTGCTTGAGAATTTATACTGATAGCTAGCTAAATTCTTGTTTATTTCAATTTTCAGTGTTGTTATATTTGTCATCTTTGTCATCGAAATTCTTGTAATATTGCAAGTACTTTTTTTCTACTTCTGGTAGTCGGCAAAGAGATTAAAACCCTAATACCACTGTTGTAGTTTCCTCACATTCAAGCATGTATATTTGTTAACATGTTTTTGGCTTGCAGTATTTGTTAGGAAGGTGCCCTCGTGTCACTGAGCATTTAAGTTCGATTGGCATTGGGAGTTAGCAGCATGTTAAGTAGATTTGGATGAGCAGTAGATTTTGTCTTGCATGTTTCCCATCTACTGTTTTATTGCCTTGCAGCAAACCATATTGCAAACTTTGTGTTTTATAAACAATGATCTGATGTACGAACTCCATACATGATAGTAAAATCATACAGTGGAAACTCCTGATCATCCTGGTGAAACATTCTGATAAACTAAAAGCCGATGAAACAGTTCTTGATTAGAAGACTAGGCATTATGAAATTACTTGCTTGCTTCTACATCAGGAAAGCAATTCTTTTAGCTTGTGTAAAATTCTTCACGAGTTTCCTATAGCTCACACTGGTCAAAAGTTGGCTTGTTCTTTTGATCAAGGATTTGTTTCAGCTATTACTATTAATTTGTCATAAACATTCTCTTGAGGGAAAATATAGCGAAACTGGGTATGCCTTTTTGATCTAAGATATCTTAGACTCATGCAGCATATACATGCATACATTACTCTTAAAACAAGAATGGATGATGATATATTCTCTTAAAATCTGACTGTAGAAGAAATTTATATGCAAGATTTTGCCTGAGCGATGCAACTGTAGACTGACTTGTTTCTCCTTCATTCTGTTGCAGGAGTTGGACAAAATACTTCTCACAGTACCCCTACCGGAACCAAGGTACCAGCTTCGCAGGACAAGCTCGTCCCCGTTTTAGCCTATATCATGTAAGTTTATTGATATGGTTATTGTATTATTATCATTAATAGAGGTATGGTAATGTCAGTTCAGCATTCTTATTTTAAGATCCTTAGGTTTTTATAATTATAGTTGCAGTTACTGTTCCAGCGAATGACTGCTATCATAATAACCTTGTAAATTAAGTCTCTTTTCTTTTCTTTTCTTCCTAGGCAAAACACTTGTGTAGCGATTTCTTTTCTTTTCTTGGCAGATTTTAGCTAAAACTAAATCTCTATATGCATTACTGCTGCTCTGGCAAATTTTCAAGTACAACATGCACTGGATTTTTGCCTATCTAAATCTCTATATGCATTACTGCTGCTCTGGCAAATTTTCAAGTACAGCATGCACTGGATTTTTGCCTATCGCGGAATGGTTGTGGCGAGGTTTAACATTTGGTCTAGATGGCTCAAGTGCGTAATGGACCGGTCCGGTCCGAACATGAACCAAAATGTGGATCCGTCCAATATGGAGCGGTTCACATTAAGTTTTATGAATACGGCTTGTTATTCAGCCATGGGCGGTTGCCCCAAGTAGTCGATCCACCTGTGCTTACCGGCAACCGTCGATCCGTAGCAGCTTGTGCCGTGGATCACCCGCAACCCTCTCTTTATAGCTCGCGCCATCCGCTGCCCATCGTCGTCGATCCACAAATGGGACTCGTGTTCATGGGGATTTAAGGAATTCCAAACTACAGTAATTGGATGCACGAGGAAATTGTTGCTATCCCATATGCCGTGCAAATTAAGCATATGTTACAACTTATGAAACATCAACCAGAGAAATACTGTCGGAAAAAGATGGAGAGAGAGAATAGACAGTGGTGAAAAGCAATATTCTTGTTGAATACGGAATGAGAGTTCCCTAAATTGGACTACTGGAAAAGAGTCTTGTTCGGCTGTAATGCATGGTATTGCGGACCACTTATATTAAATTCAAGATCATACGTCGAGGAAGCAACTCATAGGTTGGTGTAAACTATATTATGTAAAAGAATCTGTTTATTTAATGGAAGTGGACAAGTCAATAGTTTAGAGTCCTCAAAGCATTAGAAACACCGGTAAAAATCTGTTAACTACAGAAAACTTTTAAGTAAAGGAATCAAGTGCTTTTCCACTACAAGCAAGTCAAAGAGGAAGCGACGACACAAGCATCCCTCTGAGGCAGCAGCAGCAAACTGATGCAGAAATATGTACAGCTACCGGAGGGGATGGGAAAGAGAGTTTGTGGCATTGCATGATACTAAAGTAGAGCAAGTGGAAGAATTCTCCTCGATATTTCCCTCGACGAGGTGGAATTCCACCTCTCGATTGGATATTTTTGAACTTCAAGATATAGCTTCTGATATGATAATATATGGTCGAATATGAGTTAGATAAATCAAACCTCCAACCAAACTTCTGTAGTATCTTATATTTGTCAGACATGTATCATCTTTATATTTCAATTTCATATTTATATTCATGGGTATTGCTGTAGCTTTACAATTAATCATATTAGATTTTTTGAATAAATCCATTGTATATTTTTTTTGTGAAATAAAAAATTCATCTGATCCTTGCTTAACTTCCAACCCAAGAAAATAATGCAATAAACCTAGATCTAACATTTCAAACTTATTCATCATACACTTTTTAAATTCTGCCATAAAAGAGTTAGATAAACCCATATATATAATATCATCAACATAGAGGCAAACCATTAGAATATTATGTTCACATTTCTTCTTTATATAAAGAGTAAGTTCATTATTACTCCTCTTAAATCCATTTTGATGAAAATAGTAATCAATTTTACTGTACCATGCCCTTGGAGATTGTTTAAGCCCATAAAGAACTTTCTTTAGCTTATACACCTTTTCTTCATGTCCTTTAATAAAAAAACCTTCAGGTTAAGTAACAAAAACATCTTCATGTAAATCACCATTTAAAAACACAAACTTCCCATCAAATTGATAAACAGGCCAACTCATGTGAGCAGCTAAAGCCAAAAAAGTTCTCACGGTTTCGAATCTAACAACTGGAGAAAATATATCATCAAAATCAATACCTTGTTGCTGTGAATATCCTTTTGCTACAAGCCGAGCCTTGTACTTTTGAATACTTCCATCTGCATTAAACTTTATTTTGAATACCCATTTTAATCCAATAGCTTTCTTTTCTTTCGGTAGATCCATTAGCTCCCAAGTTTTATTCTTCTCAATTGATTTGATTTCCTCCTTCATTGCTTTTCACCATTCCTCTTTTTCAATTGCTTCCTAAAAAATCATAGGATCTAAAATAAACAAAGCAAATGTTGAGTCATAAATTTCTGTTAGTGATCTAAAATTTGTTTGAAGGGTTTCATCTAAGGAATCAGAATTTGAACCGTTACTAAGTAAGGTTGGCGATAAACTTGTTGGAGTATGATCTATCATTTGATTCTACGGAGTGTCTAGTTCTGCTGGAATCTACATTTGTGTTCCACCTTTATTAGTCTCCCAATTCCAACTTACCTTTTATCAAACACAACATTTCTGTTAATAATAACTTTGCTACTAACAGGATTATATAATCGATATGCTTTGGATTGTAAGGAATAACCAATTAAGATACATTTTTCAGATTTTTCATCTAGCTTGTGATGATTTTGTGAATTCACCAAAGCATAAGCAATACAATCAAAAATTCTTAGATGGCTGACACTTAGTTTCATACCATACCAAGCCTCAAAAGAAGTTTGATTCATAATAGCCTTTGTTGGTGAAATATTCAACAAATAAACTGCTGTTGCAATTACTTCTGCCCAAAACTGATTTGGAAGGTGTTTTCCTTTAAGCAAACTTCTTGTCATTTCAACGATAGTTCGATTCTTACGTTCAGCTACACCATTTTGCTCCGGTGTATATGGTGCTGTCAATTCTCTGCGAATACTATTTTCTTCACCAAAAAAATTAAACTCATTAAATAAAAATTCACCACCTCTATCTGTCCGAAGTGTCTTTATGTGTCTACCACTTTGCCTTTCTATAAGTGCCTTGAATTTTTAAAAATTATCAAATATTTTAGATTTCAGTCTCAGAAAATATACCCAACTCATGCGAATATAATCATCCGTAAACAATAGAAAATATTGACTTCCACCAAATGATTTTGTATTCATAGGTCCACATAAGTCAGCATGAATTAATTCAAGACAATTAGATGCTCTCCATGCTTTTTCAATAGGAAATGATTTTTTACTTTGTTTACTATAAATGCAACCTTCACATACATCAAGTATATTAATCTTGGGTAATTCGAAAACCATTCCTTTTTTATTTAACAACCTTAAACCATTAATGTTAAGGTGCCCATATCTTAAATGTCATAAATTAGACTCATTTTTTTGAATTACGACAAGCGCATGCTTTTCAATATTTGAAACATCAAGTGGAAACATCTTGTTTTACGTCATGCAAACATTTACCGTGATCAAATCAGATTTTTTATCTTTAATAGTGCATGAACCATCATCAAATATTACTGAATATCCATCATCTATCAATTGTCCAACACTCAACAAGTTATGTGATAAAGTAGGAACAAAGAAAACATTATCAAGGTATTTTACCTTCCCTTGATTTGTCTTCACCTCAATTGTTCCTTTTCCTTCCACTTAGATTTGCTTGTTAACTCCAAGTCTAACTTATATTATTAGAACATCCACTATCCAAATACCAAATATCATTTGAGATATCATTAACTTGTGAATGAGTCATAAACAACTTACTATTTTCTTCATTATCCTCCACATAGCTTGATTGTTTTTCTCTTTTCCAACAATCTACCTTCCATGTGACCAAATTTTTTACAATAGTGACATTGAATTCCACTTTTGTAATTTTTTTTATCATAATTTGATTGCTTTTGTTCATCATGCCCATCAAATTATCATCTTCCTCTTCCTCTTCCATTTCCTCTACCACGAAATCCTCCTCTGCCATGTCCTCTTCCTACTGATTTTTTGTCTTCTTTTGAAGTAGAAGACTCCCACTTAACCTGAAATACATTCTCTTTACTTTTTTCAGGTGACCTATTCAACCTTACTCCATGTGCTTGCAAGGAACCCATTAGTTCATCAAATAAAAATATAGATAAATATTTTGACTCCTCAATTGCGGTAACAACATGATCAAATTTCGGAGTTAAACTTCTCAAAACTTTTGCAACAATTATATAATTAGGAATATGTTTACCATAAGATTTCATTTGACTAATAATTTCAGTCACTCGAGAAAGAAAATCTTACGCCGATTCATTGCTTTTCATGAACAAAATTTCAAACTCACGACGAATGGTTTAATGTTTTACCGTAATCACCCTTGATGAGCCTTGAAATTCATTTTGAAGTATTAACCAAGCTTGCTTTGAGGTTGTTGTCGCTGCTATAATTCTTGAGAAGATTGTCTCATGTACAACTTGTTGAATGAAGAACAATGCCTTTGAGTCCTTCTTTCTATTCTCCCTCAACTTGATTTCTTCATATGGATCCGCATATCCATTCTCTATTAAGTCCCAAAGATCTTGAAACTTAAATAGAGTCTTCATCTTGATACTCCAAAATTCATAGCATTTGCCCGAGAAGATGAGAATAAGGGGTTGAGACATGGAATTGCCATTGAAAGCCATAATGCCCAGTTCAGATTGAAACTTAGCTCTAATATCACAAATGTTGGGGATGGATGACCAAGGAAACGATAAAAATAGAATACTATGATGCAATTAAGTGCAATCATGCTAACTCAATTAGGAGCCCACTAGGCCCGATCTAGGGCTAAGTTGGCCTAATTGGGAGGCTCATTCAGTGACGCAAAGTTGGGTCAGGCAGTGGCACTGCCATAATAAGTGGTGGAACCGTATGCGAGTTGGAAAAGTATGAAACATCTTTCAGAAGATCCGACAGTGGTATCGCTAGTGTCAAGCAGTGGTACCACCCAAACATAGTCTCCCAAAATTATGTCAAGCAGTAGTATCGCCCAGACTAGGTGGTAGTTGTTAGGATCGAGAGCACTAGAAGGGGGGGGTGAATTAGTGCAGCGGAAATCTTTCAACGATTAAAAACGAAAGCTGCGTTCGTTCGATAAAGACTATTTTGATGCAAAAGCCGATT
>LVTN01000705.1:90815-130884 GCA_001649415.1 Musa itinerans | reverse complement strand
TCCGGCACAACATGATTCTTCCTGCTTTAATTGTCTCATCCTGATCGAAGCATCCTGCGTCACTCAAAACGCAGATTAAAACATAAACATATATCAAGTGGTTTCATCATCAAAATACGAGATTCAACACCATGTTCTAGATAGTTTTAGGCATGCTTCAAGAAGTGGCCAATGATCTAGAAGTTATATGGTAATTCCTACAACTATCTCAATCATGGGTGACATGGTGACATGGGTAGTTACCACTAGGTCCTATAAATAAGACCATAGTTCATGAAGCAATGGAGGGTGTGTGTGCACTTAGGAATATCTTGTAAGTGTTCTTGTCTTACCTCTTATTAAATACTACATCGATTTTCTTGATTGAAAGAATTCTTCTTAATTGCATCATAATATTTTATTTTTATCGTTTTCTTGCTCCTCCATCCCCAACATTTGTGGTATAGCTCCACGATATTCTCAAGTGTATTCTCCTTCTATCTTGCTTCATGAACCACAGTCCTATTTATAGGACCTAGTGATAACAACCTCACTTCACTATATCACTCATGATTGAGGTAGTTGTAAGAACTACCCTATAACTTCTAGATCATGGGCCACTTCTTGAAACATGCCTAAAACTACCTAGAACATGATAACTACCTAAATAACTACCATGAATCAATTCTCAACACTCCCCCTTGATTCATAGTTACATACACTGATTTGCGACATGAAATAAACATGTTTTTGAACTGAAAGCGACTTTGTGAGGATATCCGCAACTTGTTCATCTATTCCACAATACTTCATCGCTATGGCTCCACTTGCTACAAGATCCCGGATGAAATGATAGTGTATCTCTAGATGCTTCGTTCTTCCATGAAATGTTGGATTCTTCGTCATTGCAATTATGGCTTTGTTGTCACAAAATATTTTCGTTGCTTCTTTTTGTTCTTGATGAAGATCTTCAAGAAGTCTCCTAAGCCATATTGCTTAACAGGCTGCTGATGTTGCGACAATATATTCTGCTTCCAATGTCGATAACACAGTTGTTGCTTGCTTTTTTTAACTTCAAAATATAGCTCCTGATCCGAGGCTAAAAATATTACCTAAAGTATTCTTTCTATCATCTAAAGCTCCTGCCCAATCACTATCAGTGAAACCAAATAATTTACATTTAAAATTATGAGAATACCAAATACCATAGTCTGTAGTTCCAGCAATATAACGCATAATTCTTTTAATAGCTCCAAGATGATGTTTGCTAGGGCTATACATAAACCTGGATACTATACCAACAGAGAAGGTAATATCTGGTCGAGTATAAGTTAGATAAATCAAACCTCCAACCAAACTTCTATAGTATCTTGCATTTGTCAAACATGTACCATCTTCAAGTTTCAATTTCTCATTTACATTCATGGGTGTTGCTGCAACTCTACAATTAATCATATTAGATTTTTTGAATAGATCCATTGTATACTTTTTTTGTGAAATAAAAATTCTATCTGATCATTGCTTCACTTCCAACCCAAGAAAATAATGCAGTAAACCTAGATCTGATATTTCAAACTTATTCATCATGCATTTTTTAAATTCTGCCACAAAAGAGTTAGATGAACCCATATATATAATATCATCAACATAAAGGCAAACCATTAGAATATTGTGTTCACCTTCCTTCTTTAGATAAAGAGTAGTTCATTATTGCTCTTCTTAAATCCATTTTGATAAAAATAGTAATCAATTTTACTATACTATGCCCTTGGAGCTTGTTTAAGCCCGTAAAGAGCTTTTCTTAGCTTATACACCTTTTCTTTATATCCTTTAACCAAAAAACCTTCAGGTTGAGTAACAAAAACCTCTTTGTATAAATCTCTATTTAAAAACACAGATTTCACATCAAATTGATAAACATGCCAACTTAAGTGAGTAGCTAAAACCAAGAAAGTTCTCACGGTTTTGAATCTAGCAACTGGAGAAAAAGTATCATCAAAATCAATACCTTGTTGCTGTGAATATCCTTTTGCAACAAGCCGAGCATTATGCTTTTGGATACTTTCATCTACATTAAACTTTGTTTTGAACACCCATTTTAGTTCAATAGCTTTCTTTTCTTTTGGTAGATCCATTAGCTCCCAAGTTTCATTCTTCTTTATCGACTTTATTTCCTCCTTCATTGCTTTTCGTCATTCCTCTTTTTTAATTGCTTCCTCAAAAGTCATAGGGTCTGAAATAAACAAAGCAAATGTTGAGTCATAAATTTTTGTTAGTGATTTAAAATTTCTTGAAGAGATTTTATCTGAGGAATCAGAATTGGAACTGCTACTAGGTGAGGTTGACGATGAACTTGTTGGAGTAGGATCTGTCATTTGATTCTACGGAGTGTCTAGTTCTACTGGAATATGAATTTGTGTTCCATCTTTATTGGTCTCCCAATTCCAACTTGCCCTTTCATCAAACATAATATTTCTATTAATAATAACTTTGCCACTAACAGGAGTATATACTTTCGATTGTAAGGAATAACCAATTAAGATACATTTTTCAGATTTTTCATCAAGCTTATGATGATTTTGAGAATTTATCAAAGCATAAGCAATACAACCAAAAATTCTTAGATAGCTTATACTTGGTTTCATACCATACCAAGCCTCGAAAAGAGTTTGATTCATAACAGTCTTTGTTGGTAAAATATTCAACAAATAAACTGCTGTTGCAACTACTTCTACCCAAAACTGATTTGGAATGTGTTTTCCTTTAAGCAAACTTCTTATCATTTCAACGACAGTTCAATTTTTACATTCAGCTACACCATTTTGCTCCGGCGGATATGGTGCTGTCAATTCTCTGCGAATACCATTTTTTACCCTCCGGTAGAATTCTCCTCGAGTAGGCGGAATTCCACCGCTTGTTTTGTTGAGAATTGATTCATAATAGTTGAGAATTGTTTTGTTAAGAATTGATTCATAGTTGAGAATTGAAGGTGGAATTTCACCGCTTGTTTTGTTGAGAATTGATTCATCGTGACATGGTGGTGTGAGGTAGTAACCACTAGGTCCTATAAATAGGACCATAGTTCATGAAACAAGATAGAAGGAGAATACACTTAGGAATATCTTGTTAGTGTTCTATGTCAATCCTCTTATTTTAAATACTATATCGATTTTCTTGATCAAAATGATTCTTTTTACTTGCATCGTAGTATTCTATTTTTATCGTTTCCTTGCTCCTCAATCCCCAACATTTGTGGTATCAGAGTCAAGTTTCAATCTGAATTGGGCATTATGGCTTTCAATGGCAATTCCATGTCTCAACCACTTATTCCCACCTTCTCGGGCAAATGCTATGAATTTTGAAATATCAAGATAAAGACTCTATTCAAGTCTCAAAATCTTTGAGACTTAATAGAGAATGGATATGCGGATCCAGATGAAGAAATCAAGCTAAGGGAGAATAGAAAGAATGACTCAAAGGCATTATTCTTCATTCAACAAGTTGTACATGAGATAATCTTCTCAAGAATTGCAGTAGCAACAACCTCAAAGCAAGCTTGGTTGATACTTTAAACTGAATTTCAAGGCTTATCAAGGGTGATTACGGTAAAACTTCAAACCATTCGTCGTGAGTTTGAAATTTTGTTTATGAAAAGCAATGAATCAGTGTAAGATTTTCTTTCTCGAGTGATTGAAATTGTTAGTCAAATGAAATCTTATGGTGAACATCTTCTTGGTCATATAATTGTTACAAAAGTTTTAAGAAGTTTAACTCAGAAATTTGATCATGTTGTTACCGCAATTGAGCCAAAAGATTTATCTACATTTTCATTTGATGAACTAATGGGTTCCTTGCAAGCACATGAAGCAATGTTGAACAGGTCACTTGAAATAATTAAAGAGAAAGCATTTCAGGTTAAGGGGGAGTCTTCTACTTCAAAAGAAGACTCCCCCTTAACTTGAAATGCTTTCTCTTCAATTATTTCAAGTGACCTGTTCAACCTTGATGGGTACGATGAACAAAGACAATCAAATTATGATAAAAAAACTACAAGAGTAAAATTCAATGTCACTATTGTAAAAAGTTCGGTCACATGAAAGCAGATTGCTGGAAAAGAGAAAAGCAAGCAAGCTACGTAAAGGAAAATGAAGAAAACAGTAAGTTGTTTATGACTCATTCACAAGTTAATGATATCTCAAATGATATTTGGTTTCTAGATAGTGGATGTTCTAATCATATGTCAGGCATAAAATCAATGTTTAGAGATATTGATGAAACTCATAAGTTGAAAGTTAGACTTGGAGATAACAAGTAAATCCAAGTGGAAAGAAAATAAACAATTGAGGTGAAGACAAATCAAAGGAAGGTAAAATACCTTGATAATGTTTTCTTTGTTCCTACTATATCACATAACTTGTTGAGTGTTGGTCAATTGATAGATGATGGATATTCAGTTATATTTGATGATGGTTCATGCACTATTAAAGATAAAAAATCTGGTTTGATTACAGTAATTGTTTGCATGACGCAAAACAAGATGTTTCCACTTGATGTTTCAAATATTGAAAAGCATGCGTTTGTCGTAACTCAAAAGAATGAGTCTAATTTATGACATTTAAGATATAGACAATTTAATGTTAAGGGTTTAAGGTTGTTAAATAAAAAAGGAATGGTTTTTGGATTGCCCAAGATTAATATACTTGTTGTATGTGAAGGTTGTATTTATGACAAATAAAGTAAAAAATCATTTCCTATTGGAAAAGCATTCAGAGCATCTAATTGTCTTGAATTAATTCATACTGACTTATGTGGATTTATGAATACAAAATCATTTGGTGGAAGTCAATATTTTCTATTGCTTACTGATGATTATAATCGCATGAGTTGGGTATATTTTCTGAAACTGAAATATAAAACATTTGATAATTTTTTAAAATTCAAGGCACTTGTAGAAAGGCAAAGTGGTAAACACATAAAGACACTTCGGACATATAGAGGTGGTGAATTTTTGTCTAATGAGTTTAATTCTTTTTGTGAAGAAAATGGTATTCGTAGAGAATTGATAGCACCATATACACCGGAGCAAAATGGTGTCGCTGAACGTAAGAATCGAACTGTCGTTGAAATGGCAAAAAGTTTGTTTAAAAGAAAACACCTTCCAAATCAGCTTTGGACAGAAGCAGTTGCAACAACAGTTTATTTGTTGAATATTTCACCAACAAAGGCTGTTATGAATAAACTCTTTTTTAGGCTTGGTATGGTATGAAACCAAGTGTCAGCCATCTAAGAATTTTTGGTTATATTGCTTATTCTTTGGTGAATTCACAAAATCATCATAAGCTTCATGAAAAATCTGAAAAATACATCTTAATTGGTTATTCCTTATAATCCAAAGCATATCGATTATATAATCCTGTTAGTGGCAAAGTTATTATTAACAGAAATATTGTGTTTGATGAAATGGCATGTTGGAATTGAGATACCAATAAAGGTGGAATACAAATTCAGATTTCAACAGAATTAGACACTCCGCAGAAGCAAATGACAGATCCTACTCCAACAAGTTTATCGTCAACCTTACCTAATAGTAGTTTAAATTCTGATTCCTTCGATGAAACCCCTCCAAGAAATTTCAGATCACTAACAAAAATTTATGACTCAACATTTGCTTTGTTTATTTCAGATCCTATGATTTTTGAGGAAGCAATTGAAAAAGAGGAATGTCGAAAAGCAATGAAGGAGAAAATCAAATCAATTGAGAAGAATGTAACTTGGGAGCTAATTGATCTACCGAAAAAAAATAAAGCTATTGGATTAAAATGGGTGTTCAAAATAAAATTTAATGTAGATGAAAGTATCCAAAAGTATAAAGCTCGGCTTGTAGTAAAAGGATATTCGCAACAATGTATTGATTTTGATGATACATTTTCTCCAATTGCTAGATTCAAAACCGTGAGAACTTTTTTTGCTTTAGCTGCTCACATGAGTTAGCTTGTTTATCAATTTGATACGAAATCTATATTTTTAAATAGAGATTTATATAAAGAGGTTTTTGTTAAATGACATGAAGAAAAGGTGTATAAGCTAAGAAAAGCTCTTTATGGGCTTAAACAAGCTCCAAGGGCATGGTACAGTAAAATTGATTATTATTTTCATCAAAATAGATTTAAGAGAAGCAATAATGAACCTACTCTTTATCTAAAGAAGAAAGGTGAACATAATATTCTAATGGTTTGCCTCTAATGATAATATATATATTGGTTCATCTAACTCTTTTGTGGCAGAATTTAAAAAATGCATGATGAATAAGTTTGAAATGTCAGATCTAGATCTACTGCATTATTTTCTTGGGTTGGAAGTGAAGCAAGAATCATATGAAATTTTTATTTCACAAAGAAAGTATGCAATAGATCTACTTAAAAAATCTAATATGATTAATTACAAAGTTGCAACACCCATGAATGTAAATGAGAAATTGAAACTTGAAGATGGTACATGTTTGACAAATGCAATATACTACAGTAGTTTGGTTGGAGGTTTGATTTATCTAACTTATACTCGACCAGATATTACCTTCTCTGTTGGTGTAGTATCTAAGTTTATGCATAGCCCTAGCAAATATTATCTCGGAGCTGTTAAAAGAATTCTGCGTTATATTGCTGGAACTACAGATTATGATATTTGATATTCTCATAATTTTAAATGTAAATTATTTGGTTTCATTTATAATGATTGGGCAGGAGCTTTAGATGATAGAAAAAGCACTTCAAGTAATATTTTTAGCCTCGGATTAGGAGTTCAATAAAGCAAGCAACAACTGCATTATCGACATTGGAAGCAGAATATGTAGCCGCAACATCAACAGCTTGTCAAGCAATATGCAAACAATATGGCTTAGAAGACTTCTTGAAGATCTTCATCAAGAACAAAAAGAAGTAATTGAAATATTTTATGACAACAAAGCCACAATTGAAATGACGAAGAATCCAATATTTCATGGAAAAACGAAGCACATAGAGATACACTATCATTTCATCCGAGATCCTGTAGCAAGTGGAGCCACAGCAATGAAGTATTGTGGAACAGATGAACAAGTTGCGGATATCCTCACCAAGTCACTTCCAGTTCAAAAGCATATTTATTTCATGTCGCAAATCGATGTATATAACTATGAATCAAGGGGGAGTGTTGAGAATTGATTCATAGTAGTTATCTAGGTAGTTTTAGGCATATTTCAAGAAGTGGCCTATGATCTAGAAATTATAGGATAGTTCCTATAACTAACTCAATCATGGGTGACATGGTGACATGGATAGTTACCACTAGGTCCTATAAATAGGACCATAGTTCATGAAGCAATGGAGATTGTGTGTGCACTTAGGAATATCTTGTAAGTGTTCTTGTCTTACCTCTTATTAAATTCTGCATCAGTTTTCTTGATCGAAAGGATTCTTCTTAATTACATCATATATATACGTAGAGCTATCATCGTACCAACGATGATAGCTCTACTTATCTATTGTAGAAAACCTCAGATTAAATGAGTAATTGACATATTTAACGTCATACCAACAATGAAAGGAGAATAATAAAGGTGGGGTCTTCCTAAGTAGAAAACTCTATCCTTTTTTTTCAAAATTACCCCTATATTATTAATTAAATTATTTTATCAATATTAGTCAATCTATACACAATCTATTTTATCAATTTTATTACACAAGATGGACCATTAAGCAATCTATACAAGATGCCTCGATGAAAACAATTGAAATAACTAAAACAAGATACTAAAATGTGTCACGAACATGCATCAAATACCCTGCTTATTCATTCGACATTCTCATTATAGCTTTTGCGGATGCTACAACTCCTTTGTTACATCTTCAATTCTTCTTTGACTGCTATACCACCTGACTCCAAGCTAGTCTTTCAATGTTGTTACTAGGCAGTTGAACTTTTACCTACTATGTTGTCTTAACTCACTAGTGACTCCAACTTAAATATGAGGTTGGTCAAATTGTATTGATTTTTGTTGGTACCCATGGATCCCTTTGACGAAGGAAAAAAACCTTCACTTTTGTATGCTAATTCTTTAAATGTCTGACGTCGGTTCAACCGGACGAATGCACATTAGAGCTTTAACAAGCACCACCTCATATAATTTAAGTTTTGGGGCATTCTTTTCTTTAGTAAAGTTGATCAACACATCATGCTAGTTACTAGCTTGTGCTTGCCCTTTTCTCACACTTTTAGAAGTATTATCATAAAGTTGGTTATTGAAATTTACCTTCTCTTTACCATCAAACTTCCATAGTATTAGAAGTGTTTTCTTGAAAGAGTAAAATTTTACTCCATAGATTGGTTGTCCCTCTAGGGTTGTACCACCTTTGTCATTATTTTTATTGCTTGCTCCTTTGAGCAAAGAAGGGAACAACACCTCCTGTTGCCTACTCTATGCCTTGGTCAATCATCACCACATTGGCTTGAAATCCCCAACTTTCGGTTGATTTAATAAAAAATCCTGACATAAGCCTTATGAAGACCTCTGACCATTCTCCATCATCTCATCTCTGCCTCTTTCTTGACTAATGTGCTCTACCTTTATAAGAGAGGGGATTTATGATCATTCAGAAGTTTCACCTTCATAGTGCTCTCTCATGGCCACAACTTTGTTAGTGGCCTCACATCACATCCCTTTCTTGTGATTAGTAGAATTTACCGCTATAACCTATTAGCATTTCATCAAGTCCACCTCCATTCTAATCGATACTTAATTTGGGTAACTAAATCCCTCTAGATTAGTTGAAATTCATTTAGAAGACTCATGTTGATAGCTTTAGGTAGTTAAATCCATCCATTAATTCCGGTAGCCTTTATCCAATGCATGAATGGAAGATTTACCTCTACAATACCATGACACTCACTTTGAGTTTATAAACATCTCCAAATGAAAATTAGTAGCATGCATAGAGAACTCACCTCCGTGGTATCAACACATTCACTCATTCAAACTATAACCTTTCTTGTTGTCATGTTGCTTATTGAAATAGAACTCCCAACAACTCAAACCATTGCTACGGATGATTAGGTCCCTCACTAGACTTGTCAGTTTTTTACCATGTCTTGAACTATTCCATAATGATCTGCTACCTTGCATTGTCCTCTTATTAATGTTAACATCCCTTTAATCTTTAATAGGAACTCAAAGCATGGACCACAACATTCTTTATGTAGCCTTTGCCAATATGTTATAGGGTAGTCGTCACTTCCGATTATATTCGCATCATTGTCTATTGACCTTAGTCCACTCACACTCAAGCCTATGGATAAAGCTTAACTCTAGAATTTATCGCCTTACATGCCATGACTCGTATAATAATGGACACATGGATCAAATTGGTGAAGGACTCTAGCATGGCTCCTGCGCAAGGATAGCACACATAAATTAACAAATGATTCCCTGAGTCATTCTAGTAACTTTCGATCACCGATTAATTTTTCACTGATATGCACAATCCTATCCATTGCATGCTATCACTTTGCACCAAGTATTGTTAAGTTAGGTTAATGATATTGAGGTTGGCTATTCCTTTGAGTGAATGATTTTATTAATATCCCTCATGTAATGGCTTGAGTGAATGGTAGTCCACATGCAATCTAGTAGGGACTTGTAAGGAAAAGATGGGTTAGTGAAAGTAAAACTTGTGATCACATAAGTAGATATTATTGCACACTTGTACTATAAATACAAAGATAGTCTTCACAATATCTAAATAGTCGCACAATAAAAGGTAGTCCAACACTCACAAAGTCATTATGTACAAATGCCCATTCTATATTGATCCACCTGAGAGGTTCAAGAGTGTTGAGATGATTAACGTTTTATACCACTCACTATGATTGTTGTAGCAAGTGAAAATGACAGAAAAAGATACCCAAAACAAATCAAAGATACCCAAAACAAATCACTTTTTATCATTCAAACAAATAGTGAGCGATGTGTTGCCATTCAACCCTTGACTACCCAAGGTTTTAGGATGCTAAGATAGTTGACTTGGGATCATCAACACACAAAACAACCTAAAAACTATTCAAAATAGATCATTTTTTTATCGCTCGCAAGACTCAATGTTGAACCATCCTAAAACATATAACCAAAGCGTCATCTAGTCCCATGCCACTAAGACAATTTTAAGGTGCTAAGACAACTAACATTGTCGGCCACAAGACAAAGTATTCCGATCATCAACCAAAAATCAATCTATGACATAAAAACAAGATTATTTTTATTATTTTCCCTTACAATGTGACTCTGTCTACAATGTTGATTAAAAACACAAAATAGAAGACTGCCAAAAAAACAAAATGGAACTGCCAACTAATAAACAACCTGTTCCGGGATGCCTAAATCAAAATAACAAATGACACCGAAATGGATTACAGACATGCACACATTAACTACGATATATCATAACCAACGTTACACTCGTAAATATTATGATTATAATCTTAAAGTAAGGTTTAAGTTAATCTTGACAAGTCCCTATGCTTATTAGACCCGTTGTTGACATTTGATACTTCTCTTTCAACATCGACGATAAGAAGAAAAAGGATGAATTTGCGCCCACTGTCCCCAAGTCCTCCATACACAAAAAAATGTTCTGAAGCTTAAATTTTATTATTATTATTATTATTAACAATAATAATAAAAATAATAACAATATCAATAACAATAAATGACAACAATAATAAACAGAAGTGCATAATGGTACAGATTGCTCTTGGGATTCCCGAGGATGATTTAGTTAGGATTTAAATTTCCCTGCATCTCTTAATTAGAAAGGTCAAGCGGGGCAATTTTATTAATACAATCAGATTATAAAGCAAATAACCAAACCTTGGTAGAACAGTTACATTTCACAAAAAGATTATCGAGTTAACAGCCAAGAAACAGTATGGACTAAGAAATAAGTCAAGAAGATTAAAGTGGGGATGAAATCTTGCAACAATTCGTAGTCAAAATTTGATCTAACAACAATAGGAATTGACCATATTACCAGAGGACACAGGTAAATATTTCTACGTCTGACTGGCTTCTCTCACTGTTCTCCAGGGATGCTCTTGATGATGTCAGAATCACCTGAAAGACCAATAATCTAACGGTTAGGGTTGGCTTTTACGAAGAAAAGCCAAGCAAGCTCCATCAGGTTGATGATTTCACATACCAGGATCCATGATGCCGAGGCAACAAACACGAAAATATTTTCCGCATGCAGTTCCAAGGTCAACATTACCTGAAAAAAGTGCCTAATCAGCAAAAAACCAATTAAAAAAGAAAGGTAATCAACAATGCAATTGGCAAACCTTTTACGTGCACCATATGCATCACATAATTAATAAGGAATGCTTAAACTAGTGTAGTGAAGAGCCTCGGCGGTGAAATTTTGTTCACACCAGATGACCTGATGTTCTTCTCATCAGAGAAAATTCTCAGTGGCAGCACATGGTATACCAGGTTGCCATCTCTCCCATCAGTAGTAATAGAATCATGTATTGCTTTTTATATGACGATTCCATTCATAAAATAATCCAGTATAGACAGTTCTAAAAGCTGGCTTGTGCCAAGAAAAAGGAAAAAAATTCAACACAATCAAGTTACTAATTCATAAAAACAATTCATTCCCAGAGTGACAAAAATTTGAAAGCTAACTAAGAATTCAGGTGGCATGAGTGATAACAAAGATAAAAAAACAGGGCAAGGATTAGAAAACTTACTTCCATTAAAATGATGTACTCCAACCTTTGCCAACATTGCATAGTACTCGATCTCAGATTTCCGCAGTGGAGGACAGTTGTTTGCGATTAAAATCAATTTTGCTATTGAAACAAAATAAATTTTAGCAGTCACGAATATAGAAAGATGTATTATGCATAATGAAAACGCAGCAAACCAAAGATATGGCAGACGAGGAATAAAAGAAATAGGATCTCGGTCGAACAGTCTTCAATTTTTGAATTAAACGAATCATCCAATGTCACATCAACAGGCTAAAAAATACAAAAACAACACTTCATAGTGGTGGGTCATGTGAAAAGTGTTGAATATGCTTGAATAAGTATAGAACAGGAGAACAGACATGTCTAATAAGAAACTTGAGCTTTTTGAAATACAAAATCAATGCATAATACAAAATACCAGTGCAATAAGGTCATTGCATTTACATATTTAGGGTCATTGCAAGCACAACCATGTTTCTAATGCAACAAAGATGGTACACATTAGCACATTTATCCACTTTCACTAATCCATTGAAGGTGCTCCTGGAACTCAATCCTCAAATCCTATATTTGTTGATCATGTCACTAAAGAGAGAAAACAAACAAAGAAATGGCATGTCAGGGAACAAAGAAAACACATCATGATGAGGTTTTCATTTTCCATCAACACTCTTGACCCTCAAAACAGTAGGGCTGCAACTTGAGCTGCACTCAATCTGAAGTGGCAGATCTAAACTGTCTAAAATGGTTGGTAGGCATCCCAATTCTCCAAGCCCAACAAATTAAGTTTACCCATCACTAGATCTGTAACAACCACAAGTTTAATCGCACATCAGGAGCATACCTGGGAAGAAGGAACGCAATGACAATGTCGTTGGGAGCGGCAACGACAGCAGCATTGAACGCGAGAAGAAGGCTCATGTTTGATTGCCCTAATTTCTATTTTATTTTTCCCTTTTTAGTGCCAAGTTGTATGGGCCCCACCGCTACTTTTGAATTTTTATTATTTTATAGAACTGAATCGAGCCGCTTGAAATAGCGTGGCCCACATAACGGCCCACGTCCGGACTGATACATATTGCCTGTTTCATACCATTTTGTTTTGGGTGGTACAATCATCAATGGATGGCACTAGAGAACACAACACAACATAAAGCCACCACTAGGCTAGATCCCACGTTCACCGTACTAGCATTTGATTTTAAATTATGTTTGAGCCTTGACAAGGACATCAAGTCCTTAACTAGGAGAGATTGTCACACCTTAAGCCTCCACATTGGAGGTGGATGAAATTTTGAATTGCCTTTTAAGGGCATGAAAGATGAATAACTATTAAATTTGGCTTAAAGGTTTTGATTCAACGGTCAGGCTCAACAAATTGATGGGATCAGTTATCCATCGAGTCATATCATTACAAAATCTACCATAAATTAATTACAAGTTCATGTGCCCTCTTCCTTGCTTACCTCTTTATCATCGCGGCATCTTAAAAAAAGCAACAAATTGAGAATTCAACCAAGTGAAGTCACAACAAACTCTTTCGTCTTCAAAAAAGATCCATAAAAGTATTCAATATCATTTATGAGAACTCCATGATGAATCCCAATGAAATTAAGTTTCAAAATGACAACGATTGAAATAAAAGCATTAGCATTATCATTACTATCCATAGCACAAAACATAAGGACTGATAGTGCAGAAACTAGTCTTATATATTCAAAAAATAAATCACAATCACAAGAAAAAAAAAAGAGAACATTTTGCCTTCCACACATTCCGATAGATTATTTAAACGATCTAATGGAATTGCTCAAAGGGGAAGAAGGCCAACTAGATATGGGAAACTATATTCATCTCTTAGGCACGATAAAACAGCCAAAGAGCCAAACTCCAGTTCCGTACCATTTCCACATCAACGAATACCTCAAACTAAGATGTTTTCCTCCAAATCCCAAATCCATCTACATATCATCGGACTTTTAAAAAAAAGATAAGCAAGGTAGTATCACCTTTAGAGCCCCGAAGCGATCTGAGTACGGTCTTGTGCCCGAGGGTGTACTTCCCGCTCTTCATCACGAGAGCGAGCCTGTTGTTGATGCTCTCAGTGTTTTTCTTCTGCGTCAATCCATCGAAGAAAACAAAAAACCCGTAATCGATACGAGGCAAGAGGGACAAAAATCACCGATCCATGATCAAAAGGCACGAATGCAAAAGAAGACGCAGAGACGACAGTACCGCCTTCTTGACGGCCACCATTGCTGCTCCGAGCCCAGACGTGAGGCGGAGGCGGAAGGATGCTGAGTCTCAAAGTGGGCGGCCGTGAAGAGAGTCGCTCGCTAGGGTTTCCTAAGGGATAATATCTATCCATTGAGAACGGCTGAATAGTAATTATGAATTTACTTTATTACCCTGGACGGCAAATCATGAGATCCGCGGTGTTGTTCTCATCAAGACCGTCTGTTGTTGGGACGCCAGCTTAACGACGACGAAGGTTTGTTTAGACCTCGGATTCGGAGTACCCCACCGTAACGGATCCCATCACGGGATCCGTTATCGATGAAGCGGACTCAAAAAAAATATGGTGCAATTTACCAAGAAAAATCCCCTATTTTTATGATCCTCCTTTTAAGAATTAATTTTATATATACCTGAATTAATTCATAAAGATGATATCTTATTATATGAGAACTTGAGATGAAATTGTTAAAATTTATATTGTTATATTCATAAATGAAACTTATTGCGTTCATTTTTGTAAGGTCAAATTTGAATTTAGATATCTCCAAATTCACTCAAAATTATAAGTTACTACTGACTTTATTTAGATGTCGCTACTCCATTATGATGACAGTCCGAGGTAAAATGTGCATATTTATGTTGTTATATTTGTAAATGAACATTATTACTTTTTCAGAATATATAGATTTTAAATTCTAATCTAAATATTCCTAAACTCACACAAAATTTTATGTATGTATATATATATCATTGCGATGTGGTATTACTTCAAATTAGAAATGCATGTTTATGTGAACATTGATCAGGATGATCCAGAGTGCAGAACTTGATGCAATTACAGGTACTTACTATTATAAGTTCCAATTAAAGTAGATTTGATTAAGTTATCACAGTGAAAAATAATAGATTTATACATCTAAAATATCAATAACAGATTGAGGTTTGAGATTTATTCGACATATTTCTTTTAAAAAAATGTAATAGACTGTATTTATAAAAACAATTATGATATTAACAAGTTAGAATTTGAAATTGATAAAAAAAATTTCCATTAAAATGTTGACATAATTGAGAAGCAAACATGTCATCCATAAAACCTAAGCGATGAGCATAATGTATATGTGTTTTATTTTAACAGCTTTATAGACGTACAATAAAAAAAATCTATAAAATATCGATTAAAATGGTAAAATGATCATGAAATTAAATCAAACATTAAAAAAATTGTTAACAATAAGTGTGTCAAGAAGTTAGATTTAAGTAGAAAGGGGAAATTTTGCGTTTTTACTATTTGAATCTTTAACATTTTTTTCTGGTAAATTCTTTTCCCGTGACAAAAAATTAATAGTTTCCTTCCTTTCATAAAAAAAAAAAATGAATGGAATGTTTTTAGATGGAAATTAGTTCCACATGAATTATTATTTCACTGCCATGGAATACGACAACATCTCATCCAAAACATACTTCAAACTTTATCGTACGAGTAAATTCAGTGTATTTGTGTTTTATGCAAAACTATATATTGGAATTACTGATCACCTAATTAAAATATATATCAAGGAGGACGCATGAGATATTTGGAATCACCATATTTATATAGGAAGCCACTTAACTATGCGTTCCAAGATTCGTGCTCGATCCCTAGATTTTCGAGAACTCCGTACGCAGTCTGTCGGTCCAATTAGGAAAGCCTTTGTCGCTCATTACCGCTCTGAGGGCGGACGCAACGATTCCGAAGGTTAACTCCCCCTGGCTTCGGTCCATACCCCACATAGATATCGAGCATCTCATCATCTATGTAGAATCTAGCAACCAAAGTAGGCAGCTTCCTTCAAATGTAGGAAGAGAAGAAGAGCACAGCATATGCGTGCCAAATGTAAGATCTCTTTTTCTCATTGTTGATCAATCCGACTTCGTCGATGGAGCGGAAATGTAGAGGTAGATCATTGATCGATCCTTCGATTGTTTCGAGAGTAAGGCATTGGGTGTTCTACTGAAGTCTCTTCGATTTGCAGGTTACTCCGATTCATTGGGTTACTGGAGGAAGTACTTCCGGTGTTGCATGACCGACATATTTGACGTGATCAGAAACGCATTTCTTGTTGCTTCTACCGACAACCCTGATGAGTTTGTCAACCACAGAGATGAGATGGTGGAGATGATACATACTTGGAGCCAGCGTTCCAGCTGCAGTGCCTTGGAGGCTGAGCGTGTAGATCCCAACCGTATAGGTGAGGATGACGACGGTAGCAGGAGAAGACCTCAAGAGGAGATTAAGGTTGTTGGCTCCGTTGACGATCCTGGCACCAGCAAGCAGCCCGAAAAGGGTAAAAGGAAGGTTATATTTTACAACGATGAGGATGAGGAGCCAAGTGATGAGCCCATGGAGGAGGAGGACACAGAGATATGTGAGGTTATGAGGATCAAGGAGTTGGTGATGAAGCACAAGGGAGAAGAGGTTTGCAATACTGCTGCTTGCATTGGAGTTCTTCAAGTTCATGTTTGATCTTTGCTGTTCTTATTCAGGCTGATGACATCCTTTTCGAGTTACTACGGAAGCTGCAGACGATAAAGATGTCAGTAAACACTATACAGGTCAGTATGCAATTTCCATTTCTTTATGGAACCGATAAAAGGCTTGCCATTACGTGCTCGTTGTTAGGGCTGACTTCCGTCGGGCTACGTAGGTCACTGGAATCGCCAGGGCATTGAGGGATCTGAGGAAGCACAAGTCAAAGGAGATCAAACAACTTGTCAAGGCTCTCATCAAGTAGCTCACACTTCTAACATTGCTGATATATAACATAGTTTGCTGTCTCTGCAATCCAATCTCCAATTTGCTAGTTTGCTTTTCACAAGTAGGACTTGATCATAGGTAGATGTTCGATCATGTTTCTTTTGAGGAAACTTTAAGATTTCTTTTGGAACTACATGCTGATACACTTGCATCATCTTAGCAAGTTACGGAAAGATTCCCTACTATTTAGATTAGTTGTATGCATAGAATAATGATGTACAACATCTTATTGCTTTTTTGCTGTTTGACGACAGTGATCGGAAGATGATTGTTGAGGAAGAGATCAGAGGCACTGCTCCGACTGCACGTATGTCTCTGGTGGACCAATTCATTCTACTGTCCTTTGGACGTTGTTAGAGATTGCTATTCTACAACGCATCACCTTATCCAACTCGCATGTAGGTGTGGTGGCTCTCGACTCTGAGGCCAATCCATCTCATACCAACATGGATGAAGAGGAACTCTTCTCTGCTAAATCGAGTCCTGTCGACCTCTCCAAGGTAGACTCATAATTGCTGACCATGTTCTGATTCGTTCCCTGATTCATTGACGACTAACGAATTCAGTTGCTCTTCTCTTTCTTTCCCAGAACGATGATGACGGAAGTAAGTTTTGCAGTGAATTCATCCGTACCGATGTACGTCGATCCCGTGTTTACTTCCCAACCTGATGCCTCTTAAAAATGGTGCAGACGTGAACCATGAGGAAGCGAGAAGAAGCCGTAGTAACCTCACGGGCAAGCCAAGTGACGCGGTAGAAGATGCCTTCAGTACTGTAAATCCCCAGGTCGAAGGCCATCGTCCTCAAAAGGTTGCTGACGCTGGAACTCCGAAGGAGGTGCTTAGTGTTAGCACACACGCACGTTTCATTTCAGTACTACAGGTTTGTCTGACTCATTCTACTTGGCTGTTCTACGTAGGCGGTTGGGTCTTCCTGTGGCATGTTGACGGAGTTCGATAAGCTGGAGACTGTAAAGAGGAAGCTCAAAGAAGGATACCGAGAAGCAGAGAACGGTTTGTTCCTTCTTGTCTTCTTGTGAATGAGTCTCTACTCGTCTCTGAGGCAGTAAAAGACTTCATGGACTACTTACCGGTGCAGCTAAAAGGCAACGGAGAATTCAAATAATGGAGCCGCATGAGTTGCCGGAACCTCCTCCTCATCGGATAGAAGGGCGAGAGACGGGGAAACGTCACTGCAGGGGTAGATATGGGCGGTGGTATCGCTGGCGTTGAGTTGATGACAGCATCCGCATGCCATTCGCTGAGCATGCAAAGCTACTTCACACGCGGAGAGAACGAGGACATGGTCTCAGTCAGTTCTCTTTCTTGAACGATGTACAGCACACATATTGTATTACTCACGATGCGGAAAGACGTGCTGTTTGTATAAGCGCTGCTGTCTTCAAAGAACTGTTGTCTAATTGCAGTGGTATCTGAAGGCTCATTCTACATGTAGATTCTCACACATTTCCGATACATAACTTTTGATGATACTATGATCCTAAAAGGAGCTCAACGAAAGAAAGTACCAAAGGAAGATTTCTGAACTGGAAGCTATATTTCACTTATTAGTGGACATTATCACAACAAGAGGTGTACAAGAAATAGAACTCTGCCGTTGACTTGTATGATGTACTGTATCGTGTCCTGCCACCCATGACAAGCGAAGCGATCAGATATAGTGCTGTGGTTATACATCTTTGCAGGCATCACATGTAGGCGCTCTCCGCAAGGCGTGGGCTAACTGTGGTCTTGAGAGGCACTGCCTTGGGGAGCACGAGGCCAAACCTCTCGTCCATGTTGAGCTCTTCCACGTCGTCGGCGAGCTTCCAGTCGAAGGAGTGCACCAAGGAGCCGAGGGTGTACTGCACAAAGACGAGCCCTAGCTGCATCCCTGCGCAGATCCTTCGCCCGGCACCGAAGGGAATCAGCTCGAAGTCGTTGCCCAGCGGCTCGATGTGTGCGTTTTTGCCGCTCAAGAACCTCTCAGGCTTGAACTCCAGAGGGTCCTCCCACACGTTGGGGTCCCTCCCTATGGCCCAGATGTTGATGAGGAGCCTGGTTTTCTCGGGGATGTAGTAGCCGTCCACCTCGCACGATTCGAACGAGTAGTGTGGGATGCCCAGCGGCGTGGAAGGATGCAGCCGCAGCGCCTCTTTGCAGATGGCTCGCAGGTAGGGGAGTTTGGGTATGTCGGACTCTTCCAGCCTCCGGCTTTTGCCGATCACTTGGTCCATCTCAGCTTGAGCCTTCTTCAGTATGGTTGGGTTCTTCAGCATCTCCGCCAGCGCCCACTCGATTGTGACGGAGGATGTATCGGTTCCAGCGACGAACATGTCCTGTGAGGAAAAGGATAAGGTTACATCTCTGTCAAATCATGACACTATGGTGATGTGCGAGGAGAGATGAGCATGATGTGTTTGTAAACGCCGGGGGTAGTTGGTTGTTCATATGATACTAATATGTTATGGGAATTATTTGTGGACGGGAGGAGGAGCTCACGAAGATGAAGCCTCGGATGTTGACGTCGGAAAGCGACACGCCATCGGCGTCCACCTTGTTGGCCAGCAAAAGGTCGAGCACGTCCGGCCTCCCCTTGCGCTCGTGCGCCGTCTCCTGATGCTCGGCCACGAACTCGGAGAGGATGGCGTCCATCCTCAGGTGGGCGCGGCGCAGGTGGCGCTGCACCCCCTGCAGATCCATCCACGCGATGGCCGGCACGAAGTCGCTGATGTTGAACATCCCCACCCCTGTCAGCATCTCCGTGACCGCGTGCTTGAACTTGCTCGACTCCTCGCCCTGCGCTGCGAATACCCGCCGCGACAGCACCACCTGGCCGATTATGTTGGCGTTGGAGCACACCACCGCCTCCTGGACGAACACCGGCCGGGAGTTTTTGCTCGACTCGCGCATGGAGCGGAGCAGGCGGCCGACCTCGTCGGCCCGGACCTGTGCCCAGTCCGCGACTGCCTTGGGGCCGAGAAGGTGGAGGTTAGCGAACCTGCGGAGGAGCTTCCACCGAGGCCCGTAGTTGGAGAACACGAAGTTCTGGCCGTCGTAGGTGACGTCCTTCCCGCTGATGGTGGAGGGGCGGTTGGCGAACTGGAGGTCGTGCGCCTTGAGGAAGGACCGAGCGGCGCCAGCCGTGGAGGCCACCACGACCCGCACGGTGCCCATCTTGAGGTGCATGATGGGGCCGTAGCGCTTGCCGAGTTCGGCCAGCGAGGCGTGGGCCATGGGACCTATCTGCGGCAGCGCGCCGAGCACCGGAATGCCCTTCGGCCCTGGGGGAAGCGGCAACCGTGGGTTCGATCGGAGCCTGCGGCGGAGGAGGAGGTGGACGACAACGCTCAAGAGAATGCCGACGATGAGCACGGTGTCAACAGCCATGGTGATGCTGGTGCTGCGTTTGCTTGGCTGAATAAAGGTCCGTCTGGTGCTTCATATATATATACATGCACGGGGGAGGAAAAGTCAAAGTCTAGGGGCTGATGTCTGCTTTGAACGTCTGAATGGCGTCGTGGCCGCCAGAAACCCAAACGTTTATTGCACACAAAGGAAGAACGAGACGATGGCTCTTTGAAAAGAATTATTATTATTATTTATTTATTTATTCAGCATTTTTTTTTTTATCTTGAAACATTAAACCTTGTGGAAATGTTTGTTTCTTTTGTGGACTAAATGGTTATACATGAACTGTAGATTGGTCTCTTATATCGATGCATTGTGCTTAGAAATATAGACACAGACACAACAAATGACAGTCTTTGATGTTTTAGCCAAAATTGACTCGTGCAAACAGAGTGAATTTTATTCAGTCAAACATAATACTTGAGTGATCAACACGTCAAATACTCACGATATAATTTAATTAATAATAATTTTTTACTTAGGTCTCCGATACATGACACTTATACATGGACTCGAACATAAGACAAAATACCAAGTATCTTAACAAAGACTATAATACCAAAATGGTAAATCTAAAATTTTACTTATTGTATAATATGCCTATTTGATTTTACACTTGTGATTGAAAATCGAAGATTTTGAAACATCATGTGATAAATTTTACACGTAAAATATTAGTTTAATGATCATGTATCATATTCAACTAGGAATTATTCAAAATCTCATTCGATCAATTTTACACCTAAAAAAAAATTAATTAGGTAGTAGTAGTGTGGGCAGAACTAATTAACAAAAGTTACAGAATCAAAGCTCATCTAATAAATTTTCATCTATTCAGAGCCGTAAGATGTTATGATTCAACATATATTTATTTTATTTGACAATCCAAGCCATGAGGTGCGTACTTGACACAGTTCTCCTCCCGTCGACGTCGAGCCCTGCATGAACGGTGCCATCCAAAAAAGGGGAACCATGTGACGAAGTTTCTTCTACGTTCTTATTCACGCGAGAGACGGCGTAGCAAAGCAAACACCGACGAGTCCCTCCACAAAACGCTCCAAAGGGTTTGGTGGTTCCAATTCCCTTCCAAACTAAACTTTGACGCTGCCGTCCACTAGGGAAGGTTTGACACGGCAATCACATCACCTTATCTCCCTCTCCAAATCCTCTCACGGTCAAGCTATATAGTCCAATGACTTCTCTCGTGCAGGCGAGACTGCACCTCCTCCTTCTTCTTCTGTCACAGGTAGCGGCGATCTATGGTAACCTCGCTATATTGAATTGGAATTCTACTAGTCAAAGTTTGTGCATGATAGCGTGGTTGGTGGCCGTATAGATTGGAGGTTTCTTTATGGGGCTCCAACAATTTAGCCAACGAACGACTCTTTCTTTTTAACACTTGCTACTTAAATATTATGTATGGATCATTGTAGTCGTTTAAGAAGGGATTCGGACAAAAATGAACTCTACAAACGGGCAATCTATCAAAACTATATTCTTACCGATTCATTAGCCACAAGTAGATGTATGCCGCTAATAAGATGTCATCGATAATGTGATCGGAGAAATTAGTCTAACGAGTCATTTTCAGATTATATCTAGCTCAAGGCAAGGCAATGTTGTGTCATCGTCCTTGGTCTCTGTGCAATTGTTGTATTGATAAAGAGTAACTACGTAGAGACATGGAAGAAGAGTAGGTGGTGAAATGGTTTCCAGCATTTTCCATAGTCTGCATTTATGAACATTGAATTGTCCCAATCACGAATTCAACCATACAAAGCATCGAACCACATTCAACCGTTCAACCGATGATGTCTCTATGAAGATATTCGAGTACCGACGTTGTCAACTTCTGCGGTGCTGCTGCTGTTGCAGTCGGACACAAGTATTTTTGAATTGTGATGGATAAAGTGCCATGTTCGGAATAGTCACTTGGGAGTAATTGTTCGTGTCAAGCTCACCGAGATAAGTCTTTCCATCACTCTGATGCAAATCGTAATTGTCAGATAACTCGTGTCAAGCTCACCGAGATAAGTCTTTCCATCACTCTGATGCAAATCAACCCAAACTTGGAGAGGAGGCCGGGGATTCCGAGATGTAGTAGCTGTTCCTTTCGGTGTGCTCTTTCTTTCTTTGACTGTTGGCCTAATCTAGTTTCTTATGTTACGGTGGGCGGAGAACAACAAACAAAGAGTCAAAACATCTCCTCTTTTTGGCATTATTTATTGATCATTTTTCTATTTTTTTGTATAATAAAAAATTAATTACAATAGTTGATTAATAAAATAAAATAAATTACTCCATCAACATTTGAACAAAGTCATTATTAGGCTTATATATATATATATATATATTTTTTGTCGATTCAAAATCAATTCGAAATCGTTAGTTTCAATTCCATTTATGATTTCTAAGAATCGGAAATGAACCATATAATATATATGGTTAACTATCGAACCCTTCATTAGGTTCTATTTTGATTCTAAATCGCTATGATTCTTATTCGTAATGAATTAGGCTCAAAGCAACTCATGGATGCAAATCTTTTTCTTTGCTACATAGAAAAAAAAAAAGGACTAAAATTAAAGATTTTTTGGATTAATTTTGTGATTGAATATAATCTGAGTGTAATTTAACTTAATTTTAACTGTTGCTATATCAATTTTTACTTAACTAACTCAAACTTTTACAAAACATGATTATTAGATCAGAGCATCAGTATAAGATTTAAAAAGAAAAAGGCCAGATATTCGTTATAATTATTTTTTTAATTTTAAAAAATTATGATAATGAATTATTAAAATTTAAGATTTTTTGAAGCAATATCATAATAAGTATAGTAAATATAAATTTTGACAGAACCACTAGGACATGATTATAAGATGATTGGTTTCATATTTTTATTATTTAAGAAGTTTATAATAATTAATTATTAAAATTAAAGATTTTTTAATATGTTTGGCGATTGAGTGTAATATAGTTTTATTTAGAATCTAATTGAGTCGATTTTCACTAATCTACTTTGAACATTCACCAAATTACTTTGTCATGATTCTGAGATGATTATTTTTTTTAAAAAAAATTATGATAACTATTATCAAAACAAGAGATTTATTAATACGTTTTGCTATCGATTATAACTTAGTTCGATTTCAAGTACAATCCGATCAATTTTTGCTAATCAATTCAAACTTTCACATAATTATTAAGACATAACTTTAAGATGTCTAATACCAGTTTATTTATTTTTATTAAAAAAAAATATAATAATTAAGTATTAAAATTTTTAATCGATACTATATATAAACTGAGTGCAACTGAGTTCAGTTTCTGAGTTTGATCAATAAGATAGGATTATAGGATGATTGATTTATTTATTCTCTTTAAAAAATATATATATAATAATCGATTATTAAAACTAAAATTTTTCGACCAAGTAATTTAACTAAAAAGTCTTAAGGATACTTCCGAATACCGAAGACATCAACCGATTAAAATTCAATATTGAGGGATTTTTTTCCAGTAAAAAATGCCCTTCTCATTTCGCACAATGTTAAAAATTGTACCAACTTTCTCCATTCAAACACTACACATCATCATAAAATGACACAAACATTCTCCTTTAACACAAAAAATGCAAATGAAAAACGTTGAAATTGTTCTTTTTTTCTCACGCAACACTGTCCAAGCAACGAAATGACCTAAAAATTTTCTTATTTCACACTGCAATCCAACAGGGTTGAAACTTCACACACAAAACTTTTATTCTATCACACAATAATACGATGGCAAAGAAATAATAACAATTTTGTTTTGTATTTTCTGTGCAACAATACAACCGTGGAAAAAATGATCTCCTCATGCTTGCATTACACAAAAACGTGTTAACTGAGAAATAAACCAGATTCATTTTAATCCATTAACACGCATGAGAAAAAAATGTCGCAGACTTCCTTTTTTCAAGCAAAATGCAAGAATAGCACATTTATACTTTTTTTTCTTTGCATAGCGATTAAAAAAAAAAAAAAAGTTTAACTCACCGAGCAATGCTACAGTAAATAAATCACATGGCCTTTCTTTTCGGCTGAAACCAAATTTTCAAACTGCACAAACTAATAAACAGGCAAAAGTTCTACAGGCGGAACCGATCAGCATCTGTGGTGCATCAGCCAATGTGACAGTTTAAAAAGAAAGCCAACGATTATCCCAACTCGATTGTTTAATTTAAGCTTATTTTCTCATAACAGATACATTTCTGTTAATTTGAAAGGGCCTAAACAACAGATATAGTAAAAGACTAGAACAGATTTGATGCTATAGCGGGGCCTGTCATAATATACAACCTAAACCATGAAAGCTAACACGAGCCAAGTGAATAATAGGTAAGATGGTTTTTGCTCGATTGGTCCAAATGATAATCTACACCTTGTAGTTTCCACTTCCATTAGGGTCAAATATCAAAAATTGCTCGGCTCCTGAGTTACCATCCAACTCCATTTCCTCCATCTCCAGTATCAGGTTGAGATGCTACTGATCTCCCAGAATCACCCCATCCTGGAGCTGCTGAAGCACCAAATCCAGTGTTTGAACTGCCTGAGCCATTGGGATTTGCTAATTCCTCGGTCAAACCGCCAAAGCTAGTGCCTCCACCCCAGCCACCTGTGCTGCTGCCACCACCACCGCTATTCCCACCCCAGCCAGGACCAGTACCACCATTTCCAACTCCCCCCAAGCCAGCCCTGACCTCTCTGCTACCAACATTGCCTCCTGTCCCCCAGCTACTACCTCCACTGCCACCTTCGCCCCAACCACTCTTGCTGCCACCCCCACCCCATTTGTCACTGCCTCTATCAGCATAGCCACTTCCCCAATCCCCACCACCAGTACTACCACCAGTGTTGCTCCCACCCTGTCCACCACCACTGCCCCCACTGCCCCAGCCCCAAGGGTCCCTGCCAGGGGAATTCTGAACTTTGGCACCAGGAAATGTGCTCAAGCCATTGTTTTCATTTGAACTCCATTTTGTAGCACCATAACCAGAATCGTGGCCCCCACTGACAAAATTATTTCCTCTGCCATGCCCTCGCCCATGCCCTCGGCCTGGACGAGGAAGCCCACTTGGATGAACATCTCGACTGCCAATGCTCCTAGAGTCAGATCTGTCACCTGGTCGCAAAAACAACACAGGATGAGAATTGCAATTAAATGCTGCCAGCAACAAGGCATATTTACCAGAAAAGATATGTTGGTAACCAAGATTTACATGAGTTAACTTCATTTTGGATAAAAGAAAATCAACATGACTTCAGTTAAACAAATGAACTTCATCAAACTAGCACATTCAAACAAACACTGTCAAGAAGATGCAATGTCCAGGAAACAAGACACCTGACACTTGTGCCAGTCATCACTCAGCCACACCGCGTGTTCCCCTCTTCTGCTTGTTGGACAGAAGAATTAGGACAAACAACCTTACAACTGATAAAATCCTAATGTTAAAGTTTGGCCCTGTAGGTGTTATCATAAGATGTTTCTCCCTGAATTGTGGAAGGGCCACCACAGCACAAAATATTCTACATGAATACTAGCAATAAAGGTTTTTAAGCCATTTTACTAATTTGCAAGAAATTCATTTTAAATCTAGCCAAATTCTAGCCCATTGCTCAACAATTTTCATAGCAAAACCACATAATAAACCAGCCATCACTACTGATCCATGACTATGAAATGCATTTAAAATGGATCTGATGAATCTTCATACGTAAGATCATGTCAACTCAAACCCTGTTTTAATATGGAATGACCAAGTATTAGTTATTTGACTCCTTTTGGGGATTCTCATCAAAGCCAATTTAAGTGTCAACTAAATTTATATTCATAAATAAACATATAAAATCAGTTCATTTGAGATTTAGTAAGCTATTTGCTGGATATCCAATTTACTCTGTTCAACTCCAGCAATATTTCTTCCCAGCATCGTAATTAAACAATTCCACATATAGCATGAGAAATCAATATAGTATGGCTACTTTCACTTCTTATGGTAAAGCAATCATAGTAGCATTTAGTTTTCTTATCCAATATAGCATGAGACTCAACTATAAAGATAATGGACTTTATCAATGAAAACACAGCTACTTGGGGCCAGCCACAGGAGAATACAAGAAATGTAAGAACAATTATTTATAGAATTCAATGAACTAGACATAACCAAACCAAAAATCTCGATTTGATTTGACTTTGGTTTTCAATGTTTTTAGGACCAGTTTTAGTTTCAGACAGCTAAGAACAAGGGATCTGTTTAATTCAAAATTGTCACAGATGCAAAACCAAACTGAACATCCGTACCGGTCAGCATCATACCATGCCAAAAAGATATGAGCACAATCATGCTACAAAAGGACAATCCCCGAGATGGATAACACGCAAACAAAAAAGTAATTATCAAAAGGTAGCTAACATGTTCTTTGATAGATAACAAAATTTTAAAGGAAATAGTGAAGCTCAAATTCTTTCAGATAGCTCATCAGGAATGTATTTAGTTTTTCAAAACATGAACTTGGTAAGAGACGGTAATACAATATTAGTAACAACGAGACAATTAAATTGACAGGTAAAAAACACAACAATTTTTTATTTTCAAAAGCATGGTTGGTGAGAAACGGTGCTACAAGATTAATAGCACTGACAATTATATTGACACATAAAAATAATAACAAACAACCTTGCTCAGCTTTGAGAACAACACATTTCAATTATAATATTTTATCACATACCTGTTCTCGAACCAGGCGTGGAAGATCTTTCCCGGTCTGAATTTGCATGACCTCTCCAGCCATCATTACTGCCTGCTGAGGCACTGCCTACAGATCCACCACTAGAGGAAACCCATGCAGGGCTTTTGATTGGGACCATTGCAGCAAGTGTTCGTAAAGATGGGCCAGCATCAGGTGGTGGTTTGTCTATGTTCTTCTGAAAATAAGCCACCAGGCGATCAATGTCATCAAAATCCTTTTTCCGAAACCTAAAACCTTTTGGATACAACCCAATATACTCATGATGTGGATTTGAACTTCTGATATAGGATAAAATGAATGTCCCTGGATGTTCATGAGAAATCCCAAAACAATAAACTATCCTCATTGGATTTGCTGCCTTCTCTGCTCTCAACAAATCGTCAAGTTCCATCTTTGTTCCTTTTCTGAATTTGCGGTAAGAAAGCATAATTTTCAGGTGAGCGACCAATGGATCAACATATCTATCCATAACCTGGAAGTCAAGAAACAACATGCCACTTGAGAGATGTCAACTCACCTAAATGTTTATTAATAGAATCAAAAGACTTGTGCATTAAATCCCTCTTTATTAAGCAATCATATTCATATATAGACAATCAACATGATTAAGATGAGAAATGTAACAAATTACCAAAACTTAAATTCTGGCAACCAAAAAAAATGTAAAGTTGAAAAAATACAGAAAATCCAAACAATCAGAAGAGTATGGTATGGGATGTAATAGAGCTTCAACGTAATAAATTTTTATTTCGTTCTGGGAAAAAAAAGTTAGCCTAACACTTATCGTACATATATAAGTGCAAAATACAACAATTATGATTTTGTCCTTACCACTACCAGTTAGAAAGTTTGAAATGAGAGAAAGAGAAAAGCTTTAAGAGGATTTATTTCATACTCTGGAAAAACATTTGATATACAGTCTTAGTTTTACTTTTAAAGAATGTTAAAAATATATATAAAAGTACCTAGAAAGATTTCACTTTGACCAAGGAGTGAAGTCAGAAAAATACCCTTCAATTGCATTTTGTATTATTTTTACAAGTTCTGTGGGAAACCTCTGAAAGTAGGTTAATTAAACAGTTTATCACTTGCAAATATTTAATCTAACCACCTTTTCCTGAGCTGTCTTTTAAAAAAAGTCAAAATCATATTACTTAGTCCATATTAAAATTGAAACTGTGTACTCTTTCATAACACTTGGCAAGCTTTCAACAATTGCAATATATAATGAAAAATGCATAAATAGTAGAAATGGTCTCATGAAATATTTAATTTAGATGCTATATAATACAAGCTGAAATAGGAAATACTGAGTTTTCAAGCAATACATACAAAATAAACTTATGATAACTGTTATCCATGAAGCATGGTGATTTTGTGTCATTTTATAAAACCAAACAATTTCAAAATCTCTTACTACAATGTTTAATATGTTCTCTAGTGTGTTTCATAATATTAAACAATATGCTTCAAGGATAATCATTACTGAGAACTGAAAAACTGCAAATGCAAGTAAAATATAATAATATATATGTGCACTAACTTCATCAAGATCTTCAAATGTATCTTTATCAATTGTCAATGTCTTTCCCAGTCGAAGTAAGCTTGTAATATTTTTGTGATCTTTTCCACCTTCCACTATTTCTTTATGAGCATATACTCCATCAAAAACTTTCAGTGTCAATGTCAAAAATGAAGGCCCTTTAGAACTGGGTCGGATAATGCTCTCACCAGGTTCCTTATCAGATAGGTACTGTTGCAATAAATTATTTTAAAAGTTAGTCTCAAAATATGAGGGCATTAAGTAAGAGGCAATACTGAATTCCATCAGGGGTGCAACTTGTCAAAAAAACACACCTCCATTGTTTCATCAGCTGTCAAATTCTGGAAACGGGGATGAACAATCATCCTTGGTTTGAAATGTTTCTTTGCACGTTCCTTGTCCTTTCGGGCCTTCTCCATCTCACTCTGCAAACTGATCTCATCCTCATGGTAATAAGGATCACGATTACGAATATTGTAAGGTCTTCTCCTCAAATCACTAGCCTTGGTTGTCAGGTAAACCACGAGTCTATTCTTATTGATCTGCTTAATCTTGCAGGTAAGTATATCACCTTCATGTACCTTCTCAGGATCATATCCGTCGTCTGAGAAATCATCAGAGAAAATCATCCCTTTCAAACCAGAATCAAAAGCACAAATGATACGATTTTCTTGTACATGGCGCACTGTGACCTGAACAATTCTCCCTTCCGAAATGGTATCATCTGTTTCACCAGAGAGCATAGCAAACTCCTCCTCTGCGCCAGGTTCTTTGAAAGGTGTCCGCCAATCCTGGAATCCATGTAGAAGCTCCATCTTTATATCATACAGGGTCTCCCTTTTGTTGGTCCCATACTGGTTAAAAATGCTTTTGGCATACTCATTGATGTCGAGCACTTTAAGCATATGTGGCCTCTCCCTCACATGTTCAATTGCCATCTCTTGTACATCATCATCCATATCGTTAGGTTCATTCGGAACATCTTCAGCATAAACATCCTTGGCCAGATTCTTTGCTAGATCATACGACTCTGGATGAATTCTTGTGTCATCCAGAAGGTCCATAATGTGACTGCTAGCAGAAGCTGCCCCACTCCGGCAAACACGCAAAAATCCAACAGCATTAATGAAAACTTTCTTTCTAAGAATCTTTCCCATAGGTATCTCCTTACGATTAAAAATGGATCCGGCCCTAACAAATGCTTTTTGCAAAGCAGATGCTTTCCGTGGTCCAATACCAGAAATGAACTGTAAAGGAGCAAAAAGCCATTCATGACTTGCAGCTAGATTTATATCCACACCAACCTGGTTGCTTGCATCAATCATAACCTGCTCAACAACCTCATACTTCTCATCTGGTGTAAGGAAATGTTCCAGGGGACAAAGTTTCCAAGATAGAATCTCTTTCCCTGGTCCACAGAGTGTAGCAACCATCGCCAAAGGGTTTTGCAGATATCGACCAAGAGCCACAGCACGTTTCACAATACCTTCAAGGAAAACTACATCAGAAGGATCAAGAATAAAATTAGCATATTATTCAAATAAAATAGCCTTTACCTGGTTGACCAGGGAGTTGATCCGAAGAAATTCTTGAATTCTCATATAGGCGAGGCAAGGATTCATCCCCGAAGACAATACTGAAATATTCTAGATCCTGGCTGACATCTTTTGGATGATCTTCCACTATCTTGAAAATAACCTACAAAACATAACATATGGGAAGTCTTAGGTCCTAATAAATTCTCAGAATAATTAATATCCATCAAGTGGATATATATTTCTTCAATTGTATATGCATGAACCAAGTAGTCTTTAATATTCTTAAAAATGCATGATTACTTGTAAAGTTATAATTGTATTCAGAAAGTAATATATACAGCATTCACTATTGAATTAATCAATTCATTCCCAAAAACAGAAAATTATAAACTACAAAACAACCATTCTCTGTCATCCATTCACAATCAACATGTTTTCTGAGGCATTACATAGTAATTTTATCCAAGTTACTTCATATCATCCAAATCGCATGCCATTATAAGCTGTATAAATTGGAGTATTTGTAGCATGAAGCTGTAGCAGATTATATATCAGCAGTCCACAGTAGAAAGTAGACTATATGTCAGCAGTCAATGGAAAAAGAGGTATTAAGTTAAGCATGTCTTCCAATAATTAGAGGATGTGGCATTCCTGATCGTTAGAACCTAAACTGAATTATTTCATCATCCAACATCAATTCCTTGGTACTGGATTTTCTTTTTGAGCATTGTTGCACATATTGCTTCTCCAAGGACTTCGCTAGTGGTGTAAGATGCATCTAAAGCCCATGTATTAAAATCTCAGTCCAATACTGATACCGGCTGGTGGCCAAACTCATATGGTAACTTATAAGAGCATTGTCCGACACTCAATATGAGTCAGTACCACCCAGACCAGAGAAAAAAAAAACACAGAGAAAAGAGGAGGGGAGGAGGGTATATGGGCAGAGGAGGAGAAGAGGAGGGGATCAGGAGGAGTCAGATGAAGAGGAAGAGAGGAGGCAGACAAGGACAAGTACCGGCATAAGGAGGTGACAATCTTGACGAGGGGACAACATCAACCCAGCAAGGAGGCAGTGGCAGCGACACGACGAGGTGGAAGAGGAGGCAACAGAGAAGGGTAGAGAAAACAAACAGAAAAAGAGAGAAGAAGAGAGAAAGATTGCCAACTGTTAGGATGTAAGAAACCCAAATAGTTGCCAGAATTTAAAAACCTGATGTGACATCAAGCTTTAGGCTTAATGCATGGTAACCATAACATCAGTATGTTCCCTGCTAGTAAGTCCAGAATAATGAGCTTACCCAGCAGTTGCTTGGTTTCAGACTCGGACAAAAAAAGCGAAAGAGAGAAGGAAAAAAGAAAACATGGATCACTACAAGATTCTAAAAACAAGATACCTGTACTGTGCTACAGGTGTAGGCTTACCTTTTGGTACAACTTGATCGATTTGTTTACTTCCCAACAGGCCCCATAGTGAAAAAGAAAATCATTCTCTTACATATCAAACACAAATTCCTTGCAGAACCATTTTTCACGAAGTTCTTGATACCTTACCAATCCTTAGACAAAATCCATAACCTAGTAATTCCATTCAGGCTGACAATCATGCTTCTTGAACTCCCAAAGATCCATTCTCCACATCTTTCCTCCAATATTTTCTTTTGAACTAAGGCCTAAACAGAAATATATAGTACCTACTACAATTTTGGCAACCAACTGACACCTAATTTGAACACAGCCAAAGAAATGGTCTTACTGCAAAGTAGTCATCATATGTTAACAAATGGTAAAATTTTGAAGTCAAGTCAAAAACCAAAATTGAGCACAAATCACAAGAGAAGAAAAAAGCTTATTACTTCAATAAGATGCTGCTTGTATTTGACATGGACAACTAAAGTTGAACACAACAGGAAAATAACAAGTAATGATACTCTTATCAGTATCTTAACCAGCTTAGTATAAATATGCAGATATTGAGAAATCAAAGCTGGATAGAAGTATCAGTAATTGCATCTTACGCCACAGTTTCAGAAGCTACAGAATTTCATATACAGCAAACAATTTCAGAAGCACAGCAAACGACAAAACTAACGAACTAAAGTGCAAAAGTTGCAGAAAGAGAGAAGGAAAAAAGAAAACATGGATCGCTACAAGATTCTAAAAACAAGACAGCACTTCATAAATGTCACCCTTCAGAAGCTCTGTAACTAAAGTGCGAACAGCAAACCTAATAAACTAAAGTGCAAAGTTGCAACCAAGAATATAAAAAAGGATGTATATGGCAGTGTAGTCAAAAGCGCTAGGCACCAAAAGGTGCCATGGACCCAAAGTGCCTAAAGCGCATCGCCCAAGCGAAGCAAGACGCTCTTAAATATTATAATTTAAAATTATATATCATGATTAATAAGAATAAACTAAAACTAAAATAATACATCAAACTTGCATTCATTTAAAGTACCAAACTACATTGTCTATATCAATAACAAAAATGACAGAATAAAACAAAATTAAAGATATATTAAAATCCAGTTCATCATTTTCAATCTTGTCACCATCTTCCTCTGTAGGTGATTTATATTCCTCTTCTTCCTCCTCCAATAATTGCATCTGTTCTTTACAGAGGAAGGGGCAGCTGCTGTTCACTACAGCAAGAAGAAATTTTTCTGCAGTGCAGAAACGGGAAAGAGGGTTCTGCGTTAGGGTTCTTCTCATGCGCGAGAAGAAGGGTTTCGTGCAACAGATAACTGGTTCATTTGAACCAGTTCACTTGCATTCATTTGGTTTGACTCAGGCTCAACCTGGACTGAGTTAAACCAGGAGGGCGCTCGGGCCTCCACTGGGACCTAGGCAAGCGCCCAGGTGCCCGGTGACTTCAATGGTATACGGAACATAATAAAAGGAAAGAAACACAGCACATACTTCATAAATGTCATCCTTCAGTTGTCTGCAGGCCATATTTGCTGCTCCCACACAGACAGCATGAGGTTGATGATCTGTCATGAACTTCAGGAGCCTTTGATGGTCATTTTTCTTTCTCTGTTGATCAGCAACAGCCTGGGATCGAACACTAACAGAACCAGCATACAGCACATCCACCATTTCTCCTGCCGAGTCCAACATAACAATTGTAGTTGCAGGCTTCCCAGGTCCCCAACAGCAAGCCATTACCCTTGATTCAGATTCATCCTCCGGATCATTGTCTGCATCCTTCCGCTTGAAAGGGGCAACAGAGACTTTATTCCACAACTGTCTTCCATATTCCATAAGAAGCCAACTCTTGGCCCTAGCAGTCAATAGTGATCGAGCTTCCTTTGCCATTGATGGAAGAATAAGGGTGAGAAATGAGTCGTCCAATATCATCTTCCGTTGCTCGTTCCAAAGCTGAGCAGATCTACTGACACGCTCACTCAGATAATACTCGGAAGCATCGCTTAACAATTTCCTTTGGATATCTTCTGGTAATTTGATCGTGACCTTAAGCAGCTTCTCTTCTTCACCTTTTTGGATAAGTAGCCATTGAGCATCCACAAACTCGGATAACGGCTTATTGCGGAGCCACTTGACACCTGCAAGCTGATGATAGGAATCAATTGCCATATTTCCCTCAGGAGTAGGACTTGTTGTCACGACAGCCTTCTCCATAAAGATACTGCGCACATGTCTTCTAACATTTGGCTCACATCCAATCTCCACTGCCGCCTGCAAGAAAACAAAGTCAAAGTTGTGACAAGATCAATAAAACTTGAGACTAAGAACATTACATCCACACAACATCTTTAAGAAGAAAAAGATGAATACAGAACACACATACCATGTGCCGAGCACCTTTAAGCACATCTTGTGGTGTTTCAAACAAAGCACATGTAAAATTTGCTGCAATTTCTTCAGGAGTTTCCTTTGCATCTTCAAATTCATCTGATATCTGATAAAAAGGTAAAACAGCATTCAGAACATTAATTCCTAGTACGACAACGAGCAAAAACTCACCAGAAACAACAGGCTAGAAGCTCGAAACATACCACATATACACCCCCAGTAAGTATACTAGTGAGTGATACCAAAGGCAAATCACAAATTCTATGAACGTTGACTATTTTTTAAAAACTAATAACAATTTTTAACTTCTTGGGCAAAATAAAACCAGAATAAAACTCACCTTTTCTAATGAGAGAAGCAGCCCAAACTGCTCAGAATTAGCACCAAATTTGTTAGCAACCTCCCAGAGACCAGCTTTGTGGAAAATACTGTACATTGATTTCCGCTTTGGTCTCTTAAATTGAACATCCTCTGTATCAACTTCACCTGGAGGAAAATGCAAATTGAACTTGGCATCAATATCATCAACCTCTCTCTCTGATCTTGCATCCTTCAGAGCTTCCGTAATTGATTTGAAAAGTTGTTGATTTAATGCAAGTCTCGTTTCATTATCAATTCTTCGAGCTTCCTCTTCAAAGCGTTTGTTATAGTAGGAATGGAGGGCACTTTTCCTCTTCTGAAGCAACAACCATTTTCTGTCCAATGTCTGAACAGCCCAGAGCACCTGAAGACAATTGGGACTGCTTTTAAGAATATGTTTTACTCACCCACTATATTTTTTTAAAAAAAAAATGTTATACAATAGGTTTACTAGGAAAATTGAGATTGCTCCACAGAATATGTTATAGCCCACCCACCAGCAAAGAAAATTATGCAACAGACTTACTAGGATTTAGTAGAGGAGAATTTAAGTACCTTATGCCACTTCATCTTCGGCGTTTCTTCAATATCTGCCATGTTGGCATCAGGATCTTTCAAAAGACTGCGACATAACTCCTTGCGGTACATGCTAATGAAAGGAATCTGAGAAACAACAGCAATTACTGATCAATATCCATATAAAACCTTAATAAACATAATTGAATACATCAAAGAAGTCCCTACATCAAGCTTCTGCACATGCATCATTGTCAAGACATTTCCAATTTCCTCCTTATTTATCTCTTTGACTATTTGATCATAACCAACTAGAGGAGAGATACCACCACTAGTAAGTTGGCTGTATATCCACGTACTCTCATCTTCTATGCTTTTATCATCGGTTGGGGGTGGCCCAGTTTTGTCCTCAGACAACTGCAAGGGAAAAGAATATACCAACACCAAGAGATATTTCGTAATTTACAAGTCCACCTCCCATATGCTACATCTTAAATTTTATAAACAGATGATGAATTGTGTTATTACCTGAATTCTCTCAGGCACATCTGTTTCTCGGATGATGTCATCCTTTGGGGTCATATACTTCTCTGAGAGAATAAAAGGTTCAAACTCATCCTCCAGTCTCTTCTCACTCCAACTGCCATCAGCAGAAACAGCTGCAAGGCCTTGCTTCCGTAGCATTAGAAGCTCATCAACATCACCAAATATTTCATGGGCTTCTTGTAAAGCAGATGATGAAACTCCTGGGGCTTGGCGTGACATCTTTTTCTTGGGCTTTTTCTTTCTATAAGAAGTCATTCAATGGTCAAAATAGTTAGAGAACAGTAAACGTGGCAATGGAGCATATTGAAAAGCTCGAGGAGAGATAAACTCTTCAGACCTTACAACAGCACCAGTCTCATCAACATCTTCTTCATCCACGATAAAATCTGCCATTTCATCTTCCTCCCCAATAATGTCCACTTCTTCTTCTTCGGGCTGCTCTTCTTCCTCAGCGATATCCTCTAATGGCACCACTGTATGATGAAAGAGAAGGATAGTTAATTTCCACAAACTAATCATCACTTCAATTACACGAGTTGATTACCTTCGTCATCTCCAAACAAGCTACGCTTAAGTTTTTCTTCAGCTGTTCGGCCACCACGACTCTCCCTATCAAATTCTTCATCATCTGAAAACCCAGACTGCTCCACTTCATTGTCCCTTCCAGCCTTCTTCAATCGCTTAAATTTGCTACTCTACATGCAATTACCCAATAACAACTCAAACAAGACATAGCCATGTTTGAGGAGGAAACACACAAAAATCCCCAAGGCTCTTAACAGTGAGAAGCAAGGTCAGGAGACATACTGGTTGAGGTCGACGGAAGCCGGTTATGTTGTTGTCTTGAAGTAACTCATAATCATCCTCATCAAGAACGTAATTTTTCTCTGAATCCCTGAAGTGCAGATCATACAGCTATAAATATGAAGAGGATTTCACCTATTAAGAAAAGCCACAAGGGAAGTCAAGATGCATTACCTTCTCTTCTTCTTCCTTTTTCTATGTCTCTCCCCGTCACTCTCTTGTTTTTCCTCCTCCTCTTCTTCCTCTGCTTCCTCCTCTTCCACATCGTCCACTATAAATCCATCTTGCTCGTACTCATCCTGCCCCTCTTCTGCTGACAGAAAAAACAACTTATTACACGCTAAAAAGACTGTTACCCCAATCACCCAAAAAAAACTAGGGCCTCTGACCACCACAAGAGAAAAAGATCAGTCGAAATCCCAACTGTACCTTCTTCTTCCTCCTCATCATCGTTGCCCCCATCGCCAACGTCATCAGCGTCCTGCTCCATGGCTCGTTCTTCCTCATCCTCTTCGACCTCATCTGCAGGCAACGAAACAAAAAAACAAAAACTCAAAGATGAGGAACTAAGAAAGTCACTTGATTAGGACACACGAAATCACATCGAACGAGATGCAATTTTGGACCTTCCTCATCGGAGACCACCGCTCGTCCGCCCATCTCGGGTTGGAACCAGGGAAAAAGGTTAGGCTTCGAGATGCAGCCTGGCAATTTTCGACAAGGACACTGTTCTCTGCAAGATTTCGCAATCGCAAGGGAACGGATTAGGGTTTCCCGAACCCATCGCAAACGGCGAATAGAACGAGAGATCAGAAGGGTGATAGAAGAAAGATTAGATGATCGTACCTTAGATCTCGAAGTAGTGATCCGCTAGGGTTTCGGAAGAGGGAGAAGGAGGAAACCCTGACCTCGGAGCTCCACGGTGAGTACGTCGATCGATAGAGAGCGGGAGAGGGAGGGCGAGAGGGGTGAGGAATAATGAGATGAAATTAATACTTAAAAAAAGATGGAGGGGCAATTTTTCTAGAAAATACCATGATACCTTCTTTTTTTATTTTTTTTATTTTTTTTCTTTTTAATTTTAAAAAATAAACTATTTATCTCTTAAAATGTTTTTTAATACTGTTATAGTATTATTATTATTATTATTATTATTATTATTATTATTATTATTATTATTATTATTATTATTATTATTATTATTATTATTATTATTATTATTATTATTATTATTATTATTATTATTATTATTATTATTATTATTATTATTATTATTATTATTATTATTATTATTATTATTATTATTATTATTATTATTATTATTATTATTATTATTATTATTATTATTATTATTATTATTATTATTATTATTATTATTATTATTATTATTATTATTATTATTATTATTATTATTATTATTATTATTATTATTTGATTTGTTTACCGTATTTTTATTATGGTGATCAGCACATTATGATCAATTAATTTTTTTTATTTAAGTGATATTATTTTTAAACTATCATAAATATTTATTTTAATTCGTAATATGATATATCATCAAATTTTTAATATATTTTAATTTTATTTAATTTATTTAAAATGTTTATAAGAAGATTTTAAAGTATTTTTTATTATGATTATCGAAATACTATGGCATGTCAAAAATAGATCAAAACTTATGATTGATAATTTGAATATTTTATAAATTTAGGATACTATATTTTAAAAAAAAAAGAGAGAGAGAAAATACTGTTTGAGAAAATAAATATTTTCTAAAAAAATCAAACATTATGGTAATTTTACTAAGAGAAGTCGTCCCTTTTTTCTTGTAGAGTTAAGGATTACTCTATACCCTATCTAAACAATAATAGGGTTTGAACGTGAATCTATCTAAATTTGATTTAGAATGTAGCTAAAATCAATGAAATCATAATTCATGTCGGAATTGTCCTCCGAATTAAAAGATTGAGATAAGTTGGGTAACATTTCCTATCGATTGCAAAAATAAACGGAGGAACATTTCAAATTTGACTTTAGAAAAATCATAACATCACCTAAGAAGGCAATCCCAATGGAGGAGTTCTTTGAGTTCCAATTTATACAATTTTATTTTATCGTTAAAGGTATTTATTTATGCCCTTCATTTTTATTTTTTGTTTTACCATTTGTCATTTTTACCATAACACCATTCACATTAAATTCTTTGGGTTTGCAACCTAACGCTTGTTTAGTCTTTTTTTTTTTTTAGTATATATTTTTTAAAAATTAGAAGAAATTTCTATTACATCAAATAACATATCATATTTGGACTTGAACTTAGGACATATGTAACAACAACTTTAATGAACACATATAATGATAGATTTGATTTTTTTTTAATTCATTAAGTCTAAATTGAAGCTGATTTAAATTATCATACATGGGGTTAAACATCATACGATGTAAAAAGATTAAAATGATTAAAGAACATATCAATATTTTATATACATTCATTTTATGTTTAATCGATCTTTATGATAATTTATGGCAAAAGGTCTCTATTTACTACAAATAATCTCACCTACACTCACTTAGGTCAACAAATAACAACACAAAGAACAAGTAACGACTTGCAACTCCTAACACACAACACTACTCGTTGCTTATTCATTACGCGTTAATTAAGGTTATAAGAATTCCGATTCTCAATGTTAAAAAGTTTCAAAAGCAAGTGTTTTTTAATGGGCAATAATTCATTTCAACAGTTTTTTCGACCTGAAATTATTAATTTTACGTTTTATTATTATTTTCATATATCATTAACGATCTTTCCCAAGAAAATCATAAATTCTTTCACATCAATCTCCATCCAGGACGGATTGATCAGTACAATATGATCAGCTGCTAACTCATAATTTGATTTTGATTAATTATAGTTTAGAATATATATATATATATATATATATATAGACACACACACGCACACTCTTTTGCCCCTCCGTCAAGCTATTACCGGAGAGTCTCGGCCTTGTCTTGTCAGGCAAAAATCCTTGCTTTTGTTGCTGTAATCGTTGTCGTTGCTGCTTTCTCGCTGTTGGTCTTGCAACTTCCCCTTTGGCAGATAAGGCGTGAGCCTCGTCATGTCTGAGAGTTTTATTGGTTTGAGGAAGAACTCCTCTGCTCCTCCCTCCAAGCATCTGTTTGGTAGGGGCACATCAAAACACTACCACTTTATGGATTGCATCAACTCCAGAATATTAAGCAAGTCTAGCAATTATAAGGAGAGGAAGATAGAAAGATTCTGAGCTTTCCCTTCGTCGAGTTGCGACATCTAATGGGAAGGATATGCAGTTTTCTTGATTCCGACATGTAATGGTCAATATCCGCACTTGAATCTTCCTAGTCATTTTTATGGTGATAGAACTCATGCAAGAAGTTGATAGATAGAATAGAATCCGTGTAGTAAACGAGCAGTCGATTCATGTTTTTTACCTGGTGGTCCTCGATGGCACATTCTCGGAGGACATGATCACAACTGGAATGTTCTTCAAGGATGATGATCCCTGACACCAATGCAAACTCATAAAAACATTGAAACATAGTTAGGAAGAGAGATATCGAACAGCCATCATTATCACCTTAATCTTCTTGAGCAGATCATACCCTGTCATCCCAGGCATACAATAATCTGTCATGACCAAGTTCACCTCAATCTTCTACAACCAAAACCACCATCTAAATCTCATCAGGATAAGGAAATCCATGCCGCAAACAATCGAGGGGTCATCTAGATCTCACGTTCTTATCTGCTGGGACAGGTGATGCGCTTTCCTCATCCTCTCTCAGACCCAACATTTGCAGAGCCTTGCTCCCAGAATCCACCGTGGTAACTGAAGCACCAACACATGCCTTTAGATCCCCCCCCCCCCCCCCCCCTCCCCCCCCAGCCCCCACCATACTGGCGCCCC
>LVTN01000705.1:49952-90768 GCA_001649415.1 Musa itinerans | reverse complement strand
CCCCCCCCCCATTCGCTCCACTCTATCAACGAGTGTCGTCGTTACCTTGGCAGGATGATGAGGTCTTGAGGAGCCTCTCGATGAGCTTCCTGTCGATGAGGCTGTCATCCACGGCAAGTACATGAAACCGTGCCTCCTCCGCAGCGACAGCCATTGTTGTCTTCCTTTCTTCCGACGACACCGCCACGCTCTTAGCGAGCGACGAAGATGACAGGAACCGGGTGTCGAATAAGCGGAAGTTGGCGTCTTGTTTGGTCGAGAGGGTCTCTTGTCTTCTCTTCTCTTCACCTTCCCATGTCTTCCGACATCCAGCAGTGAAACACCACCTTCCAACCCACCAAAATCTCAACTCTCGGAAAGCGAAGATCCGAAGGCTTTACTCTATCATTGAATTGGATCCCAAGCAAACCCACCACCCATCCTCTCGCTCTTCCTCTCTCCCTCGCTCTGTGAAACGCCAACGCATTCGTCTTTATCCAATTGCCTCAAGCTGAGTGTGCAGGTGATAAAAGCATTTGGATGACAATATTCCATGCCATCACCTCTACATCTGCTCTTTTGGCTGTCTCCATCGTTTATGCTTGTATAAAAATAGAGACCGAATCAGAGACACCACCAACTGTATCTTCATGCATATATGTTATTATTGTTCTATGAATTATGAGATGGTGGGATAGGACAAGGCATCCAATGTAGCATGCATGCGCTTCTGACAACTGGACACTTCATAGGCTGTCGACATCGATCCCAGAACCTAATGCAGATATTGCTGCTTCCTTACGGTGGTTTCTTATTATAATTAAGTAATATATATAATATCTTTAGGATATATTTTTGAAAAAAAAAATCTAGCTTTGATAAATAATCTTAGGGTACTCCGTTTTTTTAAATCTTTACAAATCATATATTTTTCATTAAAAAATAATTTTACTCTTATGTCTTTCGCTCCTAGGCCGACTCCAAAAGTCTCGGATCCATCGTTGATTATTTTCATCCATCAATCTCTAAAAAGCAAAGGTTACTTTCGTCACCTCACTTAAGAAGTAAAAGACCTCCGCTGAAGAAGACGAATACCTTAAACCCACCAAAACCCATCGATATCAACCATTAGGTCCTCTCGTTCGTTGTCTTCGTCATTACCTAAGGGCTCGCACGCAAGGTGACCAATAACATAAGTACAATTGACCTATGCGAAGGCATAAGCGACTAGGGTGGAGATTGCCATCGACGAAAATGCAAGCGACCATGGGTGAAGATGCAAGAGTAAAATATTTTTTATAAAAAAAAAGTGTTGTACAAATTTTTTTGAAAATGAGAATGTTCTACCAAAATTTCTTAAAACTAAAGACTTTTTCTAAAAATTAAAACAAAATTTCATATACATACAAAAAGTAAAACTATACTTTCAAAGGAATCTCGTGCATTGACTATATGATATGCATAAGATATGTAATATCTTAATATTTTATTCGAGGATGAACTAATATTAGTAAAAAGAAATGTGAATAAAAACTAGTTAGGTGTGACATGATTAATTTTTCTTTATGCCACTGCTGACTTTTTCTGTTCTTTATTTTTTTTGGGACGTAAAGTGGATGAAAAGAGCACATTGAAACTGTAGAGATTATAACTAAATGAATCATGTTTGATTCACATAATAAGTGTAAACTATAGGGATTATAGCTAAACTGTAGGATTAAAGCTTCCCTCACGGAAATATATAACGAAGTGTAATCTGTTCAAGTTTTGAATTATAGGACCACTTGTTTTAAATTTTTTGATCACCATTATTACTACATCTACAAGCTTAAACCTTTAAAGGATGCATCATCTTCACAGAAACATGCGAGTTCCTAACTGCATGCATTTGTTTGTTGACCTTTCAAGAGGTAAAACTTTGTTGCGTCTTCTTTTTACTGCGAAGGCTGAATAAATTGCAACATGTACATATTGGGCTCAGTTTAATGAATTAAACACACCTCTCTTAATTGTCAAGTATCTTTGAAGACCACCCTCGTTAGATGTGACAACACATCTCATAGAACATTGTCGCAGAAAAGGATATAAATCACTACACATTCTACACATTCTACACATTCAACCATCCAATAAAACAAACACATGGCATTTCAACTACACCATCGAGTTACATCTTAATTGGCACGATTCCTCTCGAGCGACCCACTGATTCCATCCGAAAGAACATGGAACGGAATCAGGAGAAGTTTTACGAGTGGCGGAATTCATGAACAGCAATGAGGGCATCGTAACAATCCATTCTCGTTGCACGCGTCGCAACGTCGCATGCTGCCTTCCTCCTGGACGAACACCTTCCGGCTACCATGGCAGGTTGGGCACAGCACGAAACGCGCACCGCCACAGCCGCCGCAGACGAAAGCAGGGTCCTGCGCCACGACCCCCTCGAGCATTCTCCCAAGCTCACCGGCGTCATGCCACTGCCGGACCTCGTCGGCCCCTCCGAGCCACCTGCTCCCGATGAACACCTGGGGCAGCGAGAAAGGCGGGCCCTTTCCGAGCAAGCGCTGCAGCTCGCAGCGGTAGGAGACGTCCATGGAGACGTCGCGCTCGTCCACGGCGACGTGGAAGCCGCGCAGGATAGCGCGGATGGCGCAGCAGTCCGCGAAGGTGCGCCGGACGCCGCGGAGTGAGGTAGAATAGAGGATTACCTTGGGGCGCTTCGGCTCATCGGCGAAGCGCTTATAGGAGGTCTTTGAGGCGGGGTGACGGTGGTGGTAGCTGAACGAGCGGAGGAAGGAGGAAGGCTTCTTGAAAAGGGAGGCGGCAGAGGAGGAAGACGAGGACGGCGACGAGAAGTCGTCGGCGAGGTTGGCCATGAGGGCTGCGGCGTCAATGGACGGTGATCAGGTGTGGGTTCCTATGGAGTCGACGTGTCCGCATCCCACTGCTGTACTACCGGCGGTGGGCTCGCCGGACCCATTTCATCCCGCATCTCAACCGTTTTACCTCCCTCAACAAATAAATAAAAAAAAAAAAAATCATTTGACCAAATCAAAAGCAGAAATTAGAATGCCAGTCGGTGAATAGGTAAAACCGAATCAAATAGGATAAATCTAGATTTCGATCATCTTGAAGCAAACACTTGGTGCCATTCCATAAGTAAATATATGAGAGAATCCTACCAAAAAGAACATGCAGTTATTGTGAACGACCAAAAGAAATGCGATAAGGAACAAAAGCATCAAGAGTACGAAACCAGGGGCTTCATGTAAGCCGCATCTCCCGCAAAGCTGACAGGGCGCATCCAAGGAGGGTGGTAAGCATCCATTGCAATCTCCTGGTTGGCTTGGAGCTCACCTTCCCTTTCATCACAATAATCATTCTCCTTCGCAACCTGAGAATGCAGACCACATGTCAGATAGTAGTTGTGTTGGACCACCCATATAATATGGTACGGTACATGCACACAAACCAACCAGTGTAGTAAATCGGATTATATTTCTGTCATATTCTGTCAAATATTTCCAATGGAGATAAATCATTTTCCGTTTATGCTGGAAGATAAATTAAATTGTCCTGAAGACAAACCGCATATTGATCAAGCAGAAACGAACAAGGAGCCAGTTCACATGGATCATAGCAGTTTTCATCAGCAAATGAAAACTTGGCGAGAACGGTCATTAATTGGTATAAGACGATTGCTTAAATGGAGAGAGAAAGACAGTACGCAGTAGATCGGCACAGTGAGTAGATTTGTGAAATTTAGCTTCTCAAATAAAACAAGCCAAGTTTCCTACAGGGACTTGTGATAGGAATGAAGAATGGTCTCATAAGAACATAAGGGGAAGAAGAACTATATTGAAACATGGATAATAAATTTTATGCTAGAAACAAGTTGATGCTGCCAAGATCTTGAACTAATATTACTTTCATGTTCACATCAATATCTTCTAGTTCAGAAGAACAGGGTACAACAAAGTAATTACTGATTGATCGGCCAAAATTTTGGGAAAAGAAAATAAACATCTTAACAATAAAGAAAAACCTTGGCAATTAACCACCTTGTCTTGGATGGGGTGTTTTCATCAATTTCAAAGTGAATCGAAAAAGTAATGAAATGCACAAACATAATAAAAAACAAGGAGGTGATGCACCAGAAATCATCTAACAGTATTGCCGGGAAAAATAAACAGAGCATCCGATTGCTGGACAAGCCGTAGTACTTCACCTGGAGTGGTGCTAGAATATGAGCCACACCAATCTAAATATCATTGGTATCCCAGAAAAGGGGATGAATTATGACTAACTTGACAAGTTTGCAACTGACAATAAATAAGACACCCAGAGTGGATATAGAGCACCATTGACATCAAACTTACTGGAATATAACCACCAATGATTATTGCTCAAGTTAGTTAATTAGGAAGATGACATCACGATAACCATTAATGTAAAATACCTTGATCGGGTAATGACAAAATGTCGGCACAAATCGAATTTTGCAATACTCATTGAACAATATAGTCATGAGTAGGAGTAAAATGGTGGAAACTGAAGCTCCCGGCTTAGACTTCAAACCAAAGATACCAATCATGGTAATTTGCATGAGAATAATGGTGATGAACAGATAGTGATGAATGTGTGGCCAGTACTGTCCACATGTATCATAAGTGATATCATACACATCTTGCATCTGCAAGGGGAGTATCCAAAATTAAATATACAGATTACTGATACCAATGAATTAGACAAATGTAATCCCAACAAACCATACAAAAAGTGATGATACCACATACATAAATTACCACTAAATCCATGATAGTCAATAAGCAATTGATTATTATTAGTAACTCATTACAATTAGATGATGTTATACTTCTCTGTCTCAGGAGTTTGTTTAATAATACTCGTTGATATGTACTTCTCCATGATACTTGTAGTAGTTATGAGGAGAACAGAACAGTAATGTCATATAGTGTCACCCAAGTAGACAACAATGGGACTATTAGCACAGAAAGATCTTTACCTTGCATGTAGTAGTGTAAACTAACTGGTATTTACTATTCATAAAATCATGTACCCTTAACTATTCTACACACTGGCACAATTATAAATTCTTTGTGATGACCCAGCAATTTCCCAATTAGGCTATGGAAATCTTGCATATCGGTATAAACTACCCAGAGCATCCAGGAAGCAAGAGTCAAACCCTATATCACCTCCTCAGCAAGTTGAGTATGCTTGGACATCTTCATGGATGTCTATTATAACTCATGCAGAAATTAGACCCCCTTTGGTCAACATTTGACAAGTTAATGAGATCATTCCTAGTTGTAGTAGTTCAGGTTAATCAATTTCTCATATTAGTCCTAATCCATTCAATCTCACCAAAAAGGAAGAGACAAGGATTTAAACCCCTTTTGTAATGCAGATAGACAGCTTGGTCATTCAACGGTGAGAGTCGACCAGCTGTCAACCCCTTGGTTATGGCCGAACACCCACGAATGCCATGAGGAGTTGGCAAGGTCAATAAACCATCACCTGAGGGAATATTTTCGAAATAGTGTGAATACTTAAATAGGTTACAGAAGTCCCTACTCTGGGCAGTCTATATATCATGGATGTAGCTCCTAAAGCAAGTCTCAACTAATCTACTCAATAGAATTTTCTCTAGTTTTTCTTTATTCTCTCATCTTCTTTGTCTCCCCTTAATTTATCTCGTCTCCCTCTATCTCTTTCTCCCCTAAATAGAAAGAAGGCATTCAATGTAAACGATAGAAGTGATGCTCCTATCAATTTAGTATCAAACCCCATTCAAGATCTACACTGCTTTCAAAATATTGGTGCACTCATCAATCGTTGTGTAAATTTAAGTAGATCATATGGAGATAATGATGGAAAAGTTGACATGGTTATGAATTCCCCCTTGACAAAGCCAACAAATTTCACACTTTGATCAAACAAATGCACAATTCAAAACTTGGTCCAAATCGATAGAGTTGAAGAAAAAAAATCTGATTTTTTCCTTCATAGAAATGTATCAAAACTGACTCATGATAATCCTAACAATTTGCAACTTTTTATTTAATGTACATCTGAAGCAGCACTTTACAGTTTAGATGTTAAACATAGTAAGGGGCTGCTTCAATTCATATGGACCACCAACAGAGCTTCAGATAGGCCATAATTTCTGATGAAGAGTCTCGAAAACAGGCCTCAAGATATATCCTCACACCAGAATGACAAATGCAGAATGTGGCTGTATCAAGAGCATGGATAACAATCTATCTGAATCTTTGATAACAAGGACTGAAAAAGATATTTGCAGTGCATTAAAACTAAATATCACTCATGTATAAGAAAGTACTAGGATGTGGATCTTCTTAAGGACTCTCCGAAAGAGGTGCAAGAACATGACTTTTTGTAAAGTAAAACTGATTATCAATGTGAGCAAATGTGCATAAACACAAACATGATGCCAAATATTGTCATACCTTACGAAAAGTCTAAAAGAATGAAAAGACTAGCAAAGAGCCAACTCCAATACTGCATAACCATGTAGAAAGTATATGAAAACATAAAGAATTAAAGGCGATGCAACAATTGCATTCACAGCACCGATGGTTACTAGCAGGAAATATGTTGCCATCTTTTTGGAAATATTCGGAAAGACAGCATACCTGATTTACATAAACTGCATAACCAAGTAAGAAATAAATGATAAGGAAAGGAAGCAACAGCGGTGAAATGACGGCATACACCATCCCGATCAATATTGCAAGTGAAACTATTGGAATAACTCTGTAGTAAGGGAACCCAAAAAGATAAGAATCATTCTCTATGCTTTGACCAAACAAACAGGTCCTCACAACATGCCAAGTAACCAGACCAAGTTGTAGAATTTCCAACGAAAATCCTGATAATCCATCTGTCAAAATGTATGTAATAAAGAAATCCGACTGCAAGACAAATACAATAACCACAAGATCATCTCGCTGACTGCTCCTTTAGAAACCATGAACAAAAGAATAGGCCTAAAAAAGACATGTTACACATAGTTAACACTTAACAGTGCTATGATGGCAAATAGGTTAGGTTACTACCACTCTCACACTTGCTAACTTATCAAGTCTATGGTAGGTGAGAACAAAAGCCTTACAATTGAAAAGGTTTCAACCCTTGCTTTGCAAATAGACTAACATTCTTATTCAGGCTTCGAAGGAATTGAAATATTTACTACGTTTTAGTACAATCAAATGTTGGGGAAAAAATTCTTAATTTCAAAGAAATCAAGGCAGAATTTCAAAATTTTCCAAATTGATTTCTTTGAAGGATATGAACCATGATTATTCTCGATGTCTGATAAACAGCTTTCACAGGCTATATAAGAAAATAAATATAATTTCTTATGAAGCAAAAATGTCATTCATGGATCTCTCTTGGCAAACCAAGGATTAAAAACCCGATCTAGTAACTAATGTACCATTGGTTATCAATTAAGTTAGTGTTAGTAATACTACATTGTATAATGGTTATCAACCAAATTAATATGGTACACCAAGCTACACTGTACATCAACATGGGTTTATAGTCCATACCATACAAACCGGTACAAGAGGGGAGGCTAGGTGGGATGTGGCATGGTAATTTTCATGAAGAGACCAATGACAGTGGTGGAAAAAAGGGCAATGAATAGTTGGGGTGGTTGGCGTGGCGAGTCTTGATACAAGGCCCCAACGGCTACCCAATGGCTAATTGGGTAGTCATATTAAGGAGGATAAGGTTATCACCCGGTACAAGCCGATACCAAGCCCCTGTTCAGGGCGACATGTTTTAAAGAGAGCTTAAATCACCCAGTTTACTCTGGCTCACATACTGATAGATTATTAGACCAATAAATGTTGCATCATACTCGATGATATTAAAAAGCATGGTAATAGAACATTAATAATGCACGAAATATATAATTTTAATTTTTTACTTGTCTATAATGTCAAATAAATGTATCATGTGTCCTCACTACTAACTTTACAAGGCTTTTTTCATATGTTCTCCTAATACATGATTTGCTATAGACTTTAAAACATTTTAATTCATTATTAAGCTAAACAAAACAAATATTTATTTTTTTCCATTTTAATAGGGTGGAACTAGTCTGATTGGCACAGTACCATACCATCATTGACCCACATCGTGTCGAAACTAGACCTAGATTTTAATCCTTGGCATATATAATGAAATTTCTTCCATAAGGTATGTTTTTAATCATCAGTGAGATACTTATACTGGAACTATGACTTCAGAACTATAAATTCGCATTTTTGAGATCTTCATTTTAATGGATCTATGGCATGCCAATTTTAACTGGTCAGCTAACAATATTTCTGCATCCATATTCAGTTCATAATATTTTTTCTTAGCATATAGTTATCATACTAACTAGATTCCAAATCAATATGGAACCTTGCAAATATTTCTAGTAAATAAAAAGAAAGAGCAGCATCTCATCAACCCATGCAGCTAAATTGATGTTGTTTTGAATATAGTTTAATAACTGTTAATTTTAAAAGCTACCTGAGCTGAAACAGCACTTGCAAGATGACTAGGAAAATCCTTTGGATGAGTGAATGACTCTCCAATTTGTTGCAGTAATGACCCCGATAACAAGCTTAAGAAGAAAACATTCCCAACCAAGAAATAGAAGACCATGCTACAAGCTCTCATCTCTTTTCTGCTCTGAGAAATATAACCCTCTAATGAGGCCATATAGACCATTGCATAGGGAATGACATATATGAAGCTATTAAGAATCACACTTGGAAGATAGCCAGTCAGGAAAGAGCTCAACCCTGGTCTACAATTCAATAGGATATACATTTGTTTAATAATTAAACGACATAAAAGTTATGCCGAAAAGAAGGAGAAAGGAAAGCCAGTGAAACTAACATAGTAAATTTATTCATAAATTTCCTTCTAATAAACGAACAGATGCAGGCACCACAAGTTGAGTGGATATTTGATCATACAAGGTTAGAAATTAAGAATTTCATTCTCCTTAATGAATATCCTTATGGACTCGATAAATTTGAAGCATCGGAAGATGTGACAAAAGAGTGAAAAGGAAAGATATAAAGAAGAAGGGAAACAAGAGAAAAGCAGAAAGGATAAAGATAAAGGAAACAAAATAACAAGCTGAAAATGAAAATAAACTGCACAACCTGTGTGAATGATTTTCATTGTCAACAGACAGATTCTTTAAGAATACAATCATATACATGAACGACGATAGGTTATCTTTAAATTTAAACAAAACAAACAATGGCATGGTGGCAGTTTAAAACTTCAAATAACCAATATCAAAAAATGCATAAAAGGATCGGCCACATTCAATTGGTGGGTCTCGAGAGGATCGGTCTGTAAACCGCGTGTCATATGATGTCTGACGTGTCTGCCAAGTGTTTGCCAAGTTATCCCTTACCTATCAGTAAATAAAAAGATTTATATATACTTATAGGTATCCGAGGGACTAAAATGTAAAAATGTCATTTTTGACACCAAGGACACTAATGTAAAGTTTTAATTTGACAATTGTATAGGGACCTACTTGTAATTAATGTTCTCAATGATTAAAATGTAAAATTATACTTTCCATACACATCCTTTCCTCTTCCACCACCTCAACCTTTCACCACCTCTCATCACTGCCTTGAAATTTCCACTACCTCATCACCCTATAAAAAGACATGTATACTCTTAATAAAACAACAAGATAAGAAAATAAGAGAGAAAATTAGGTAGTATTTATTATTCTGTCATTTTATTATTTATTATTCTATTGATTAATGTTGTTATTTAGTTATAATGTTATGATATCAATTGGTTAATGTTACGATGTCAAATTGATTAGTCAAAAAATTGATAATTTAATCAGCCAAATTAACACGTAAGGTAGCCCAAATCTGTGAACCCAACCCAAGCTAGGTTCGGGTCTATAAAAAAAAAAAAAAATTAGATGCCCTTACCACAATTCAAACCTTAGACCTTTAGTTGGATTCAAATTAAATCTATATATCATAACTAACCTACCTTTTCATATGATATATGCCATTATTTGAACTTAAAATTTTTTGAGATCAGATAATACTAAATAATGATTAGTAATCATGTTCTTATATGATTAACTTAAAATTATGATATAAATAAATTTTTATTAGATTCATTAAATATTGATGAATCTTTTTTAGTTGTTTCTCATTGTTATCTGAATTTTTGGATTTAAATGGTGTACTAAAGCATTTTATAATATGTGCCCACATGATTACTAATGTTTACTGAAGACATTGGTCCCTGACATTGAGCAGGCAAACCAGTACTGGTAGGGTGATTTCTTTCGATGATTTAACAGGCCGCCAAACATGACAACTAACGATCTCCTGCTATAGATATGAGAGACGTATCTCCACTTGTGGCTAGTGAGAGATACTACCTCAATGGGAGTGCGACATGGACCCTTTCCATTGTTGTTGGAAAGTTGTCCATCTCGAGAGTTTGAGCGTCCTCAGTAAATATTAGTAATCATGTGGGCATATATCATGCAATGCTTTAGTACACCAATTCAAATACAAAAATTTAATAACAATGAAAAACTATTAAAAAATATTCATCAATATTTAATGAATTTAATAATAATTGATTTATATCATAATTTCAAGTTAATTATATAAGAATATGATTAACAATCATGATCTATTCTCATCCAATCTTAAATAATCTTTAATTCCAAAATATTTATCACCCGTTTTGTTGATGACACTTTAAGAAAAACATGATCGCTTATTTTGAATTCCAAATCTCACCTTTTCCAATCAACATGTCTTTTGTTGACTTTGGGTTGTTAGCAATCTTTTACTAATCGACTAAACAATTTTCACACCTCTTTAATTCATTTGAGGGTTGAACAATTTTCATATCTCTTTGATGAATCGATTGAACAATTTCTTTCTCCCACATCATCCCAATAAATGGGAGATTGATATCTTCTCGCATATAATGCTTCAAAAGGAGCCATTTGAAGTCTAGAGAGACAACTAGTTAATTCTACCAAATGTAGATGTTCATCCAAGCTACCACTAGAATCCATCGAACAAGCTCTAAGATCTTCTAATGTCTGTATAGTTTTCTTAGACTATCCATATGTCTAGGGGGTGAAAGGTTGTCCTAAATTTATGTTCCCAATGCCTTTTGCAAGCTACCTCATCATCTCGAAGTGAATCTAGGATCCTGATCTGAAATGATACTGACTAGTACCCCATGGTATCGAATAATCCCTTTGACATATAATTCTGCTAATTGGATTCAAGAGTAATTCTTTTTTATCAGAAGGAAGTGTGCTGACTTTGTTAGGCAATCAACTATCACCCAAATAGTGTCACACTCTCGTTGGGTTCTAGATAGACCTGACACAAAGTCTATAGTCATGTGTTCCCATTTCCATTCAGGTATAGGCAAGTCTTGTAATTTCCCAACAGGTTTTTTATGTCCAACATATACCTATTGGCACACTAAACATTTGGAGACATTCAGCAATGTCTCTCTTCATGCTTCACCTTTTCTTCCCTATAAACCATAAATAGAAACAAAGTATTTTCTCTAACTATTTTCTTATATCTAACTCCCAATCAAGACCCAACCAAGACCTAGATATACTCATATACATAACGTATATATAACAACAAATCCTAATTCACTAAGAACTTATGTTCAGACTTGAATCTCTAATCCTAATCCTAATCTTTCAAGAAGTTTGAATCAAATTAGGTTTTATCCACAAATTTGAAACCTCTTAGAACTCCAAAAGTACTTCCTAACCCCAACAATCTTCCCTTGGTGAGTATTTTTTCCACCCTCTTGAAGAGAATATACTTTGCTTCAAACTCCTCTCAATCTTCATCAATCATCCTTATTGAAACTCTAATCACAAGATCTTTTGGACTTGATACCACTTGATCGGAGAGAAGATTTCCAAAACCAAACAAAGATTATAGAGATCATTAATAAAAAATATACTAAAAAGCCAATATAAGATTTTGACACCCTTTGCTTATATATAAAGAAAATATCTAATTTTTCATCATGTGAGTTCAATTGCAAGTACCCTTGAATTAACCTCAATCAAGCATAAATCAGCTTGTACAGCCCTCCACATAAATTCTGAATAATTTCTCACACCTTTTCTCTCACCCTCTTTAGTAAACGTAGGTGCACCCATCGCATCTTGCTCTGCCTCAACCTACACAACGTAATTATAACAACAAAAGCTAATTCACTGAGGACTCATCTTCCTACTTGAATCCCTAATTCTAATCTTAATCTTCCAAGAAGTTTGAATCGAATTAGGATTCATCCAAATAATTTGAATACTCTTAGAACTCTAAAAATACTTGACCAACCCCAACAGTTAATAATATTAACAACATTTATTCACTAGAAAAATTGGCTTTTTCTAGCTGGCATAGACAGAATCAACAACAAAGACGAACAAACTTTAATGAGAAACTAGAACAAAGAACCACTTACATTATCTGTACGGCTCTGGCAGGAGGGAACCACTTCTTTAAGTTTTCAAATTGAGCGATTCCTTGAACTGCTGTCACAGGCAAGGCAAAGAAAACTGTGAGTAAAAGTGCTGCAATGAAAATTCCAGTTCTGTATAGTGCCAAAAGATGACAAGGGATAGTTAAATTTTTCCATATGACATCTCTTGGCTCTGGTGCAGCTTCTGTGGTCCATAATAGTGGATGTATGTGCTGCTGTGTCTGTGCAGCAAAGGCAGCACCACATCGAGACTTAAATGAGACGAAGGCAACAGGTAATTCCTGGAAAATATGACAAGATCTCAAAAACCTAAAAGAACTCATATTTTAAGGTTGACCAGATTACTTGTAAAAAATGCATGCTATCGATTTAAATTAAAATACAGACATCTATATAGCAAACAAAAATAGACATTAAGTTCTCAAATTATCATAAGGTCTCTTCTAAAACTTGTCACATCACACTGCAAGACTCAATGTACTTGTGCAACAAGCTACACCATATAAGTTGGTCAACAAAAGACAGAAAAACAATTTGATGCAGCCAAAATGCAACACAATTCAGCTTTTATAGACATTTCAGTGATCCTAGCTCATTAAAGAAGGAGCAATACATTAATCATGATATTACTTGAACTTAAAATAAGGTATTAGTGCAGGTCATTTGGGTCCTTACTTTAGATCTAAATCTGTGGTACTGGGTAAGTAATAAACAGTGAGTTCCCTTGCAAATTTAAGAGACAATTTTCTTTTGTTTCATTTGTTGGTTCCAGGGTGACTACCGGTGGCCTAAAGTTGGTATTAAGCAACTGATGTGCTGCTCCAAGATTTTCCAAGAGTTTTAACCAGGATCTTTGATTCAGAAGTTGCCCAGTCCGCATACTGATTAGCCATTGGACTGTTAAATACCAGTCCATACTGAGCAGTACAATGAGTATTTGAATCTACCAAGAATTATGAAGATGAAAAAGCTACATTGGCTCCTCTGGGTTACCATCTGATCCTCTTAGCGCCGCCTCTGTCTTCTCCTCCTTATCCTCCACTTTCTCCTCTGCTAATCCTCCTATACCTCTTCCTCCTAATCCACCTCCTCTTCTCCTTCTCCTCGTCCTCCCCTGCTTCCTCTCCTGTAGCTAAATGATAGTAAGTTTGCTTATTGTTTGTTATCAGTACTATTAGTTTTATTTATTTTTGATAGTTGTCACAATTGTTTTTTTTTTCTGTCCTTTCTCTCTCTTTCACCACTCTCTCAACCCTCCTATGCCACATCCCTTATGTCTCAATCCCCTCCTCTGCACCACCATGTCACCGCTTCCTCCTCATCTAGATCACCACCTCATCCTTCTAACGCCTTTTTGCCTTCTCCTCATCTCTTATCCAGTGTTTTCTCCTCCTTTGCCTCCTCTTCCTCCTAATCTGCCATTGCCTCTTCTCCTTCTGCTTCTCCCCCTCCTCCTTCCCCTTCTCCTTCTCCCTCTTCGCTTCATCTCTTTCATAATGGCATTGACCCATATCAAGAATTGATACATTGATTTGTACTAGTCTAGCCACTAACCGGTATCAGCACTAGATGGAGATTTTAAACCTAGGTATTACCTATTTAGGAAAGGTATTTTCTATCAATGTTGACGTACTGTTTGAAACAGTTCGAAATGGGTGTAACTTATTGGTCCACAAACTGACTGTTATGTATGTTGACCAACCTGGACAGTAAGAAAAGGTCAAGTATTGGCTGAGTGATATATTGACCGATATGGGTCAGTATCAATTGGAATTTGATCGATACCAACCCAAATCGGATCAAGTTTAACCCCAACGATCAAACTGACCATTGGGGCCTCTTTTGGGACTTTAAATCCTCTCATACTCCTCTCTTTCGTTCACTCTTATTCTCACTCTTTCTCACACTCTCACATGTGATTAAAGTTCCTAATTGGTGATTAATGGTAATCAAGCTATCGATTTGGATAAAAGAGGGATTCAAACATAGGATCTAATGGAATTTTTACAAAGATTAAACATGATTAAGATCATTTTCTTGCGTTAGTCCTAATTAGGCCTATTGTCTTATATTTAGGCCCAAATTCAGGGTATTTAGGGTTAATCATGGCCTTATACATTTATTTATGCCTCAATATATACTATTCTTAATTAAATATAATAAAATTATCATTAAATTAGGATAAAAACCTTCAACCTTTTTTTTTGTGAATTTCTGGCTTTTTTTCAAAAACTATCAGTATGTCAGTATCGACCGATACATATTGGTTCGCCCATGGACCTATACCATCGGTCGACACGATACGATGGTCCTTCTTCTCTACTATACAATAGGTAGTGAAATACTACAAGTCCAAAACTGAGAATACTAACCACTTTTAGAAAAGAAGCGTGGGAAAGAATATGTCTATATTAAAATCATCACTTTAAAATGGTCTATCGAAAGTATATGTTCATCACTGATGCCCATGAGCCCATCCAAGTAAATTTAATCTTGTTTGTTTATTATTTAGCTTCTTTTAACAAAAAGGTTATTAATGCAACCATGCATCTCATACTCACAAGTGTTAGTACTAGCACAGTGTAACTACTTCCATCCAACAATATGTAATAGGCAACAATAGAAAGGAACAAATCAGTAGACAGATGATATATTGAAGTCAGCAAAAAAGATATATGGCACATGCTTCAATTTTTGTAGCCCCCGATGATCCAACATTTCCATTCATTACTAAAGCAATTGTATAAAGTTGCATTACTTAAAATTTCTACTGTACATTTCCATTCATTAATCTTTGGTTTCATTCATGAATAGAAGAATTGAATAGTAGTACCTTTTTGTTGATGATATTTTCATGTTGCAGCAGATGTATTCTTTGGCGTACTTCCTGAAGACTTTCCTCATGAATCTTTGGGTCTCCAATATGTGACCAATATGTATCACAAAGACACAACCACTTCATGGGTTTCTCAACAGCTTTTCTACGCAAATCCTTAATTTTGTGTTGAAGTGAATATGCCAATTTCTGCAAAATATTAACTTCTATAAGAAAATGGTACAGATAAATCTCAAAATCATTAAATAAGATGTACTAATATTGACTCTAAGTCTGTGGTAATATCATAACTGCATTACTTTTTCTAACGTTGTTAGGATGTAGCCCGACCGCCTCGTACAGTGTAGATCTGTGTAGAGAACTTTATGCGAGCAATAACTCAAATGCACTCATGATATCTGACAAGCAATCTACTCTAATCAAAAGAAATTTTGAGCAAAAAATGATATGCAAGGTCAGAATTTTTTCTGGCCAAAATAGGATTCAGAAAGGCTCATAGAAAATAAAATGTCCATGTAACAACAATCTTATCAGCAATAAGATCATAAGTAACATCTTATAGATGAAACCAGAAAGGTAGTTTGGTCATTAGAACAGACAGAATAACAAAAGAAAATAAAAATAGATATGAAACAGAGACAAATGGTAGGAGCAAAATGCATCATATGTATATATAGTATGCAATGCAGAGCATAATAGGTAAGATTCAAAATTCTAGCATATTGAGTAATAGCTTACCAGTAGCTTTCTAATGCATTTCCCATCATGGACTATTTTGTATGATTGATATGTGAATGGATGATGCTTGGAGAAGAAGTGGTCTACACAGCAACCATAAGCCTTGTGTTCAATACAAAGTGGAACTCCTCTAACTAGCACAGTGAATTGGTCAGGCCGCTGCCTGTTGTTACCAATATGTTGAAGTCGAAGAACTAGTATCACCTTATATTCCTAGTTATGGAATCATGAAACAGAACATTAACACAAGTACACAGTAGTCCTCTACTTAAAACAATCATAAATTAGACTAAAGTAACACCAAATAACTCATATAAGCAATTTTAGCTACCACAATAATATTGAAATCATCACCACAATCATCCCTCATTCAGAAGAATATAGTCTTGAACTATGTTAAAGACAAACCAAAAAGCAAGGTCTGCCATACCGAAGCGTACCACTTGGTATGGGCGGTACATACCGGTTTTGACTGTAGCACTGCTACAGTGCTCGGTACACCCGTACCGTACCGTACCGAGCCCAGGTCGAAACACCAGTATGGTACGGTATTGCGAACCTTGCCAAAAAGAATCTATAAAGTGATATAACATGACATTGATTCTCTTGAATTATGCTTGAGCTTTGAGTCCTCTGACACAAGCAAAGTTAAATAGAAGGGGGTTCAATGAATTGTGAATGGGATGTTAGGGTATTGACCTTCATTATATACAAAGAGAAGTGATCAATTATGTTCAAGGATGGGCAAGGAAAAAGCAGATACGGCTTTTGTTTGGAAAGCTCAGTTTCATATGCAATTAAATTGTTATACACTAAATTGTTATACACTGCTCACCACATCAGATCTAAGAACCTATCACTCATCAACAGAGAGACTGCGAAATAATTCATATGCAAGAAACATATAGGACACCAATGGATTTTTTTTTTCCCCCATTATTAGAACTAAGTATACAAGAGAATAGCAAGTGTGACATGATTGCTATGGATGCTTGCCAATGCTTATGAACAGTTTAATATCAGATCATCCCCAGCAAAGATGGAAATATTATTTTTCATCTACAGTGAAATGAAAAGTTATCATACTTTCTAGGTAATACAAATTAAACCAAGATCGCTCATTTCTTTTCTAGCATTTAATGCAGCCTTATTTTTCTGTCCAAGACCATATCAGTTATTAGTTGGATCAATACAGGTTTAATGTTGTACCACACAGGATGCTAATAAACGGGTTGGCACAGATCGAACAGAAAGAGGGATAAAAGAGGTGGGAGGAGGAAGGGCAGAGGAAAAGGAGGAAGAGAAGGTGGCAGAAGAGAAGTGGTGGAGGAGCAGCAGGATGAAGTGGAGGCATATAAGAAGAGGATGTCTTAGGCCCTTAACATAGCACAGCGGATGCCGAGGTGACAAGATGAGGCAGTGGAAGGAGAGGAGACGGAGAGGAGGGAAGAGTGAAATCATCAAGAGGAAGATAGGGAGAGAGAGGATCAATGGAAGGACAAAAAAGAAAAAAAAATAAAGGACTAGTTGTCATCAAAAGCTTAAAAGATGGATGTGAATATCAGTGTTAAGACTTCCTATCCAGTACCCCTGAATGTCAAGCATGGTTTATTAAGGGTTACTAGACAATAACCCCTGTTTCTTACTGGACTATGTCTGTGTTATGTTTTTTAGTTGAACTGGAAAATATTAATCAGTGCAGACTCATCCAACTGGTTTTTAAATCTTTTCTTCGACCTATTGTTGTCATGAGCATATGCTGTTTAAACTTCAAAGTTCAAAGTACGCTCTCTTCACGCTAATTGTTTATCTGTGTTTTCTGTTTTTGTATTGAGAAGTGTATGTCAATTGGACTAATCACCCATTACATATATGATGAAACTCATATAACAACTTATTCACCTGCTACCTAAACAACACTTATGGATTCTTTATGGATTAGTGAAAATCATGAACAAACACAAAGAACTCAAATCGATGACTAGTTGTTTTGGTTTTGGCAATAGTTTTATTGGAAAAAGCATAAAGCCTATAGTGTCCATACTTGAACATCATAATGAAATTAATAGCATGAAAATGTTGCACAATACAATTATAAATCTCCTGGTTTCAAATGAAACCTGTTCATTCCCACATCAAATCCAAATGTTTAATTAGTCTAATGTCTATGTTCAGAGTGAAGCCTGAATCATTCCCATATCAGATCCAAACCATCCATCCGTGTAGTTCATGTGTTTCCCCATAGAACCATTCATGGTTCGCCTTACTGGTTCGTATAGGTGTACCGATCGGCTATCAGTACAGTATTTATTGATATATCGACACATGGTATGGTGGGGTGTATCGACAAACTGGTATATATCACCCATACTGGTCTCCTATCAGACCGATATGTACTGCCCATACCGGTTGATATGTTGCAGTACGATGTACCTGGGTACCATTTCTCTGCTAATAAAGAATGTGTGAGTTCTCCTATTATCTATGATAGGTTTTCCTTATAACATTTGTTCCCCTCCCACAAGAGCAAGTGAAAGGGGCAGGATGTCTTGGTTGATTAAGCATGTGAAATTACTTCTGATTTAGAATATAACTATGCCGTTAACAGTGTAACTTAGTCAATAAAATCTTTATAGCATACTCAATCCAGACAATTATCCAAGTTTCTATTCCAGTTGTTCAATATCTTAGTTCAGAAAATGGTTGTGAAAGCTATTCTATTTATTCTCTTATTGTTCTGGATAATTGACTAAATACTAGTTAAACATAAAAGATACTGTGGATGATTGGGAATTAATAATGAGATGAATATATTGAATACAAAATTGGAACGTGACCAACTAATCTTTTTTGGCTTTGGCAGCCACTTATTGAATTTGTACATGTAATGTGGTCATATAGTGTTTGTTTAGGATAATGTGAGCCAACAGTTTCTTGATCAGAACAAATGAAGAATCAAGGTATGAACTTAGAAAAGGTAGGAAATCAACATAGACATTTCTGATTCATGATCTTATACCCTACATGGAGAATATACACCACTTGCATAAAAAAACGAAGAACCTGCAGGTGATAATGCCACAAGTTAAAACAGTTTCAAAGCTCATTGCTGTTGCATTAGCAGGCCAAAAAGGAATAAATGGCCCAAACAATAAAAGCTCAACAAATTCAACTATTTCACAAGATCTATATACATCAGAACTTTTGCTTATAACCATGAACGACTGTTTCGCCTGGACCAATAAGAAATTGAAGGTATGTAACGGTCTAATCATGTACCAATGCATGGACCACCTCTGTTTAGGATGGTCCACTCTAACCCATTAAAAAATTAATTAATTAATACTCTTTAGGGCTCACGTTCATGAGCCCTCTTCACCTGAAAGCGAGCCCTCTTCGCGCTCGCCTCCTAATGTCGCCCGTTGTTACCCACTGTCTGCCACTCACCATGCACCACTGAGGAGTATGCTTCCTCCTCTTCCTCTTCATCTTCCTCTATTGCTTCCTCCTCCTCTTCTTCCTCTTCCTCCACTACATCTTCTTCCTTTCCTTTCCCCTTCTTCCTCTTCCACCTGCTTCTTCCTCCTCTTCCTCCTCCCCTCCTCTTCTTTCTTCCTCTTCCTTCTTCCTCCCTTTCCTCCTTTTCCTTCTTTTCCTTGACCACACCTCTCTCTTCTCCTTCTTCCTCTTCGATACACTGATACTTACCAATGTAGCATGTGTTGCTACACCAGTATCAACCGGTATGTACTGGTTTGATCAGGGAATACAGGTCCGATACTTGAAACAACATTCCTTGGGTGATACAGAGAAGGTAGAGGGTCTGTTGGATATTCTCTTCCAACGTTCAACCATTCACAATGAATTGTCTGCCAAGTCACTGTTGAAGGTGAAAGTTCGATTGGATATTCTCTTCAACCTTCAAGAAGTCAGTGTGTCACCCAAAGATGGCAGTAACACCCAAGAATTTATGTATTTACTTGTATATGTAGACTCTGCACTCTGACATACTTATATTTAAAATATTTAGAACAAGTTTTGAAGTGTCTCACCGCTGCAAACATCTACAGATATGCAATATAAAATAGCATAATTAATGTTACTTTAACATATATATTATTGTTTTTCCTAATGATATCCTAAAATATACTGCACCAAATCAATATATAGATCTATTTGATACTTAAATTCTTGGTATCAATGTCCATAAAGAACCAAAAAAAGGCCCACTTTTATCACTTTCAAATTATCATAAAAGACCCATAGAGAACTATAAAAGAATTATCATCAATCTCAATCCTATCCTCCGGTCACCTTTTCTCTGGTCCTCTGCAGACTATTCTGCATAACTGAATACTAAGACTATTGTGTATCATAACGTCCTGGCCGAAACTTGAAACTTTTGCTACACCTACTTATAGTTTAATAATTAACAGCTTGTAGCCTTAGTTGATGGATAATCATTAAAGAAGAACCCAGCTAGAACAACTAAATAAGAAAAGTACACTATGCACCCAAGAACGTTTTAGCTTCTGATTAACTTTATAAAATAAGACAAGGCTAACGATGATCCGCTTTCAACAATGGAACAAGGTTTATGTAAGCAATATCTATTTTGCTTGGAGAAAAAATATATGAGGATCCTTCCAGGTGATGATGTAAATGTTAGAAAAGCTACAAGTGAGAATAAAACTAAAAATGTGCAGCTTCTGTAAAGTAGTATGAACTTGTTGAACCTTACCATGTACAGCAAGTACAGGATATAAAATGATATAAAGCATAGGCATGCAAAATGGATCCAAAGCCTGTAACAAAAAATATAAATACTACTAAGCTCAATGAGAAATTTTGAATTTGAATTATTGTATATGAACTAAGATGAAAGAAAAATGTCTGCATGACAAGATGCATATAACATAATTGACCAATCAATAGAGAAATTGAAGAGTAAGGATGATCGATAAGAAATTCTTGCCTCATGTAAAAGAAGAAAAAATGTTGATATATATAGCAAAAGTCCAAAATATATTAATTTATGTCGATTAGGCACAGTGACCAATTTCTGTGAGCCATTAAGTCCCAAAATCTCATTGAATATTTTATCATACTAGTCAGTAAATAGAAGGTAACCCAAGATTTCAATAAAGAAGTAGACCAAAGAAAATGCCAAAATCTCTCTGTCAGAATATATAAAAAGAAATTGATGATCATGCAAGAACAAAATAACAAGAGCTAAAAAAGCTTCCTGGCAAAATGATAAAGGACATATTCTAAAATGAGGGGTTCTGAAATCAGTTTCGACACTTTTTCATGCAAACAGAAAATTAGAACTACCAATTCAGTCTTTCTAAAATGTGTCTGACATATGAAGAAATGACTAGAAATGCTAATCCCAATTTCAGGAGAACTGAGAATACTGACTGTTGCTACAAATTGAACACACAAAAACAGCATGAGAAGTTATGAATTTTCTGATCATGAAAATTTAATAGCTGATGGTAGCGGGTGAAGTTCAATGCCATATAATATGGCAATCCTTTCATGAAAGAAAGTCAATCAAATGAAGAAGACACTCATGTCAAAGTTTCTCACCAACAGGAAAAAATATGCTGTGGAAAGAAAAGGCAATAGTGACTTGGGTGGCCAACCATTATCTCACAAAATTGCTAATCTGCTAGTGGCACATAAAACCAAGCACAACCTTGCAACTATTTAGGCAAGTATCATGTTGATGCGCCTTCTATTCAGATGAACCTTTTTTTTCTGGCATTTAAATTTAACTATTCTATGCATAAGTACAAAGAAAATAAGATTTGGTAAATAAGTGTTTACCCATGTCAAAAATCCAACCCCATCCTTCCATAACAATGTGTCTTGGCACATGCCTGGATGTGATCAGCATGGAATCTTATCATGCCAACTGGACAGGACATGCTTGGACTGCAAAATACTAATCATTAATTCTTACCGTGTTTGGCGATGTTTGAGCCAACACACAATAATGTAACTCATACTAGGGCAGCGCAGTGCTGAATGCTCCAGCTGTTGTGGGATTTGAGGGTTAATTATGCAGTCCTACCCTTGATAATAAAGTGGTTGTTTCCACAACTTGACCCTAATACTTAACTTTTCATTAGACTGCCTAAAATAATTCTTGCATAACTGAAAACTTCAAATGCATGACAAATCAACATTTACAAACAATAACAAAGTCATTAAGTCTCAACTATTTGGGTTTGGCTACATGCATCTTTTGTCACCATTAAGATCCATAAAAGATCATATGTTTAGTTAAGTTCAGAATATATAAATCTTTTTTTATGATTTCTACTAAAGTCCTTCTAGGTCTTCCTCTACCTCTCATCATAGCACTAACATTAATCATTTTAATTCTTCTAAGTACTACCTTTATAGATTTTTTAAGCACATGTCCATACCATCTTAAATGATTATCTATCATTTTATTCTCTATCGAGGTGATACCTAGTGGTTCACAAATAATTTTTTTTTAATCTTTTCTAGTAACTCTATACATCCATCTCAACATTCTCTTTCAGTAATATAAACTTTTTATATATGCTGTTTCTTAATGCCCAATACTCAGGTCAACGTTTGCTAGACAAAAAATAAAAAGGTAAGATTGAACAAGGTAATTAACCTAAGACTCGATATGTGCAAACATGATGATAATCAACTGTTTTTATCAGGTATATTATCTCTTTACTCAAATTAATGTACTAAATAGTTACCATAGCAGTCAATGAAGACAGTTACAGTTGTGCCATGTCACAATACAAATACAACAACCACAAAAACCATTACAAGAAGTTAAGAACTACATTTAATCTAGAAGATGCATTTATAGGTATTCATCATGGCATTAAAATCAACCTATTCCCCTCAATATCTTCCATAGCTATCTGCATTGCAAATTTGATTTTAGCATCTTCAATTATTTATTGATTAAGACAATCCTCAGGTGGGGCTATGTGCTGAGAAATTCTCAGATTTCTTCATTCCAAAGAGTACGAACCAATGTTTTAGAATCCAGTTAGGCTGATATGCACCAAGTTACCAGTTCGACCAAATACTAAAATTGAAATGCTAAAGCTCGATACATGATATATTAAGCTCGAATTTTTTTCTTAATTCAATGATACCAAGCAGTACAGATTAGTATAGTACCCATCAGGGTTCTCAATTTCAATGTGTACCACCCGGTACGGGCAGTACATATCGGTTCGAGAAGATACCGGTACATGGACGGCCCTCTACCGGGTGGTACTAGTGTTTTGACCTCGTATCAGGTAATGCAGGGTCTGTACCAGGCGATAACAGTTGAAATCCGACCATTACCGAGACGTACCGGTCAGTACGCTTCGGATTTCGATCGTTATCAAGGTGTACCAGTCGGTACGACCTAGTTTTCAATCGTTACTGAGGCGTACCGGTTGGCACGCCCCAATATTCTTGAACCGCTACCTACAAATTTTTTTGGAGGTTTTTTATTTTTTTTAGGCATACCGTCAGTACGCCTTGATATGTACTGTATCGAACAAGGCTCGATACATTGGAATAAAACGAAATTGAGAACTTTGGTATCCACTACCTAGTATACCGATACCATACCTATCCAACAAATTATTAAAACTCTTATTGAACCGATATCAAAAACTTTGTACAAAAGTAGCAACGACTAAACTTCTTATTCCATTTAGTAATATCTTCCATATACTGGCCACTTTAAGTCCTCATACAAAGCAAAACAGCTCTATGGACTTTAACAATGTATCCCACTTCATCTTAGAGGACGGACAACAGAAAGAAAAAAAGATGTAAGTTTTGATTCACTACTATCTTGGTAGAAAATGCATGCAGAGTTCTCTGTCTTCTAGCCATAAAATTAATGTATGTTTCACTATTATTCTCCGTGTTGTACGATCTTATAACACCAGGCACTGCAGTCGTTTGCAAATGAGAACTAAAGTTCACAAACCTATAATGTGTACATACTGTAGTAGAATATACCAGATAGGCAGATACTGTAAAACAGTATACCAGATATGTATGTACTAAAACACAATGAACCAATTAAATAACAGAAATAGCATTACCTGTTACAGCCTTTCCCAATATTAGAAATTGTAAAAGCATCCATTGAATATGAAAATTCACTTCGAGAATGGCCATCTTGACAAGTAAAGTTCACAGGTACAAGTATCAGCAACCCAATTATTGAGCAAACTGTGAAAAATTTAGTTCTACAAAGTAAGAAAGATGATGTATTAGTGCAATGAATCATATAGATTAAAAATCAATTCCACAATTTTAACAAAATTGAATCCAAAAGCATTTGGGAGTATAAAGGCATAAGATCATCCGAGACATAATTGCACGAAGCCAAGAATATATACAGAAGCATGACATAGTCTAAGAAGATCCGAAACCTTCCACAACCCATTTTTAATTTTCAAAAACCTCGATTTCACTATGGATTGTGAGAAAATGTTCCTTAAGTGCATTAAACACCATATACAAGTAATCCACGTTACGGGACGCAAATCAATGATCTTGTCTGCTGCACTTTTCTGCTTCCAACAGGACATGCTATCTAGTGTCGAGTATGCATAACATTTGTTAACATCGGGTGGAAAGGTCATTTAAGAAATAGTTCAACTATATTGCAGACCATACCTACTCTGCACCCAAGATATCCCCATCATGACCCTTCTCTCTTCACATGAAAGAACGATTGTGTTTGCCTACAGGTGTACCAAAACATCAGGCTCACCAACTGACCAACAGCCATTCGTTAATAATAATGTGACTGCTGCAGGCTCCTCAAGCTCCCAATCCTTCAAACCAACTGACATACTCTAGGGACATTTGAGTATCTCCTAGAGTCAGAAGTTTTTTATTGAGACTAGATGGAGCAAATTACCCCCCTCTTCTTGGCTTTCTAGATTGTGCTAAAAAATGCAATGCTCCCCTCTGCTCTGTCCGTCACTTATCTGATGACAGAGTACAGCATATAGTCTTCAAATATCCTTTTACCAAAAAATTTCTGCCACTTCCGATAACTGAATTGAATTATACTTTTAGTCATTATTCTGATTGGGCCCAAGGGGCTTGAATTACTAAAGAAACTATCGTTCATAAACAGTATGTCAGCAAGATTAGGGCCTTTGTTGCCACCTCTCTATGGTTGTTTGAATTGTAACAACTCCATATTTCACAATAATGGAATCCAAATTTCAAAATTAATTTGCAGGACCATTGATGTAAGCAACGAGCAAAACCAGCTACCCTTCATGTCTGAGGAGACACTGACAAAACCATTTCTGTTCATGACTACCTAGCTCTCACGAGTGTATATTTCATGATTGCTCTTTTGGTACAACTAACAACAATACTAGTACAAGTTATATTGTCTATGATTCCAACAACTACCAAGGTGCTGCAGCCTGTTGCTGCTAAAACAGGTATAACGCCCTGACAACTGAGATATGGGCTCCTGAGGACACTACAGGCAAGTTACAAGAACTCAGGAGCAAACGATAGGCGTCCTCAGCTGTGAACTGGACCCTCATTAGCTTCTGCATAACCTATCTTGGGCATGGCACATTCACTAAAGAAAAGTAAACAGCAATGAGCTTAGTACTGGTTACCCGAATTTGAAGAAGCGGAGGACGACGAGGGCGTCAAGGCCTTGGACGCGCAGGACCTCGTCCTCGGTGACGCGGAAGGCGCGGCTGATCCATGAGGCGGTGGGGCGGAGGCGGGCGAGGGAGAAGGCAGGATAGAGGGGAAGGGCCTCCCGGCGGGCTATTCGACGGGCGTAGTAGACAGGGGCGCTGCAGGGCTGTTTCTTGAGGACGGAGAAGAGGGAGAGCACCACCAGCGACAGCCCTATGTTCATCCCCGCCGACACCAACAAGCTCGCCGCGTTCATCTCTTCCGATCAATCAATTTGCTAACCTTTTGCCTTCCCCTTCTATTTCGTGGAACCAGAAAGAGCGAGGAGTACGAATCAGTTTGTGTTTCAGTTAAATCGAGCAATAGGTTGTTCGAGTCTACACCTGAGTAACACGTGGCAATCAATGGGATCTCGAATTGGTCGACGACTCCTAAGAGACCGCCACGTCGTATACTATGCTGTCGCGAAGGAAACGCGTCGCCTTTTCAACCCTGCAGCTTCGGTCGCTTTTGCATGCGGCTTCCGCAACTCGTTATATTATTATAAAGATTTTAATAAAATGAATAGATTTTTAGCGTAAATTATCAGGAAAATTTTCTCATTTTGAATATATATATATATATAAGGGGGAGCAACAGCAGAGAATCATCTCAGTATTTCTTCACATGACTGACAAACCACAATTCTTTATCAATATCTGATGCATAATAAATATAATGATTACAAAAGGACTCCTCTCTTGAGCAGACCTGAAAGCTAAAAATCATCTACAAAAGTACAGCTTTTGATCTACAAGAGAAATAAATCAAGAATAACCAAGAAAGGCACTTAGCTCAAACGTTACATGTAAATCGATTCTGAAGCAATGAATCATAAGCCAAACACAACTTAGATCGCCCACGGATCATCCGGTGAGCAAGTCTGGCCGCGATGCATCACATTTAATTGTGTCGATGCAACTATATATATACATACATGTCGAGATGCAAAGACCAAACATGTTCCAGTGGAGGAAGTTTTGGACGTAAATATGATCAAGTGTCTTCTGTAACTACTTTGTAAATGAAGTCGCGGAAGCGTTTGGAGTACTGCTTCGGATCAACAGCTGATATCGAGGTTGGATCATACTGAATGGACTTGTAAGCATGTTCGAGCTTTTTGCTGATATCGTAGTCCTGCAGAATATCTATGATGCCAAAATAAAGAATCACATCATAGAACTCGCCCGTTGGTTCCATAACTAGCAAGGATTCACCCTCACTCCTCACTATTTGTTCAACCCTTGCTGGCATATTTACGCCTAGTTTTGTTGAAGGCAATCTGCATTTTCACAAGGATGAAAAGAATCCTGAAACCTTATTATATACACAAAATGATCGACAAGTCCTCGCATCATACCGTATCAAATCCCAAAGAAACTCGTTCATGTCTTCTCTTGACAGGCGGAGGGTTGCATCGTTCGTATCGTCGACTTCAGAGGAAGCTGTCAGGAAAAAGAGGAGAAAGAAAGATGACATCGTTAGCATCAACTCATCAGTCACAGAGAAAGCTTTTGAGCACCAATTTGAGTTTGAGAATGACCATCAGTTGTCTCCTGGGGGGCCGATGCTTCTCTGAAATGGACTCCCACCAAAAGACTGTAATCCATTATCCTCTCCTGCTCCAGGAACTCGCAGTCTTTATCGACTTGCCTGCAGCAGGAGAGCGTAAGCTGGTTCAAAGAAATGGAAGACCAGGTGAATGGGAGGAATCAGCACACCAGACATGAACACCTGTGGAATTCCTGAAACCAGGAGTTCTGCAGCCGGAAAATAAAGTTGAGATCGAGGTCCTTCAGGGTGGTGGTCTCGTCAATCTCCGCCTCGGGCTTGTCCGTCATGCGTCCATGGGAGGACCCTTTGAGATCGAAGCGCCTATGAATCGGGTGCTCGGAGCAAAAGAGGTTGCCCATTATGACGAACCGGACCTAATACGTTTGATTTGACGAGGCATTAGAGGTTTGGCTTCACTAAGCTGACATCGAACGCGAAACCAACCTTTCTCTGGGCAGCTCCAGTTAGCTTTACGCAGTGCAGACCGAAGAACTTGGTGACCAGAGTGTTCTCAAAAGCTCGGAAATGGTTGTAGTAGGCTGGAAGCATCCGGAGAAGCACCTGCAACAAGCGTAGATGAGACAGACCTGCATTGCTGACACTCAGAATAGCAGAGCACGCACTCACTTTCACTTCCGATTTCTTCATCGTTTTTATCATGTATCGATCATCATTTGTGAGGTAAAAGAAGCTTCCACTCTTCCCCGGGGACGAGAGCTCGCGGAGGGCGTCATTTCCGCAGATCGACATCATGTAGTCGGCTGGGTCAACACTGAATAGCTTGCGAAGCGTTCTGAACATCCATGTTTTTAGAGGGGAAAGATGAGCTTGTTCACACATGAGCCGAAAGAGAAAGAGAGAAGCCATGGCAAGAGACCTGAAGACCAGTGGGCAGTAGTCCTTCCACTTGAACTCACAAGATTGGTGTGGGGGTGTTTGTTTCGTTCCTTCGGGAGGAAACCTCGTCCATATCTTCTCCTTTGGATCGAAGACTGACGTTTTCAGATCAAGTGTTTTGGGTTCAGGTAGCCTCCCTACTGCATGCCTGCCAACGACGGAGTCGTCATGATATGAAGACATCAAAGACGACAAGATTATGAGCTAAACAAATAGCAATAAAGCATTTCAGATCAAAGTACCTGATACCAAGCTGGAGATTGAGCATGAGTTCATAGTTCTTGTGCCCCCTTGAGATCGCCTCCCCCTGCTTCTTCATCTCCCTGGGCGTCCACTTTATCGGCTGCTGGATTCTCCCCACCCCCTTCGACTCCGCGTCGTCGAATCGAAGGCCACCAAGAATGTCATCCACCGACACCTCCGCTTCTCCCTCGATTCCGCCTTCGTTCTCGACGCCACAATCGGTAAGCTCGTCTGTGTCCCATACCCCGTTGTTGTTCCACGTACCGATGACAGTGTTTGCATGGCGATTTGAACATCTCGGCACACCCCCTATCGAGACGACCCCCACCGAGGCTCTTCTCCTAGGCCGCGAATCTGTCGACTTGGAGAACCTCAAGGCTGCCTGCTTCTGCAACAAGTCGGGTCTGCCCGACCGGTTGATTGCCTTCTGCGGAGGAAGCGCGGATGCGTTGTCGCCCGTGGAGACCTTGCAATCCCCGAGATCGACAGAAAAAACTCCATGGGGATCCCGGGCAGTGGGGGAAGATGCGGTCGGCGAGGGGTAGTAGACGCCCTTCTGCTGAAGGCTGCCGTTCTCCTTGCTCCAATGCCCGACGTAAACGCCTCCGTCGGCCCAACGGAAGCTCCCGTCACCCTTCGGGAGTCCATTCTCCCACCCTCCCTCGTACCGGTTGCCGTTCGCCCAGACGAGGGTGCCGTGGCCGTCAATGGCGCCCGCCCGCCACTGCCCGTCGTATTCGTTCCCGTTCTTCCAGACGTACCTTCCATGGCCATCTTGAACGCCGGAGCGCCACTCGCCGTCGTAGTAATCGCCGTTGGCGTAGGACTTCACCCCGTGGCCATGCTTAAGGTTCACGGACCAGGTGCCACGATAGGTGTCGCCCAAGGAGCCCGTGTACGTGCCGTAGCCTTCCATGAACCCCGACTTGAACTCCCCCTCGTAGGTGCCGCCGGAGGGCCATGAGAACGTGCCCTTCCCCATGGTCTTTCCGTGGTGCCACTCGCCCATGTACATGCAACCGTCGGTCCAGAGGTACTTGCCGGTGCCGTGGGGCAGGTTGCCACACCATTGCCCAGAGTAGAAGTCTCCGTTAGCGAGGACGCGCTCGGCGTGGTAGATCTCCTCCTCGCTGTCCGCGGGCAAGAGGTCCGTCGGGGCAGTGGCAGCGGACGGGAGGTCGCCGCATGACTCCGGGGTAGCGAGTGCGCCATCAGGGACGTCAGTGGGGAGAACCGACATAGGGTGGGAAGACAAGGTTGTGATGGCGGGTGGCTTGCCGCTGCTACTAGGGCTTGTGGTTGGTGGACTCCCGAGCCTCGGGAAGTTGGTCGTCCTGAAACATTCTCCAACTTCGCTTCTTCTTGTTCTTCTTCTTCTCCTCCTCCTCTTCCTCCTCCGTCAATATTCTTTCCGCTAATCTGCCATCATTTTCCAGATTTGTTTGCTTAATCCTAATCTTTTTTTTTCCACTTGAAGAAAAGATTATTACAAAGAGTAGTAGAGGAGGAAATGCATGGGTTTGTGTTGCTTGAAGAGTAGGAGGTCTGGCTGGGACTCCGGGTAGAGCTCTCAGACCAAACACATGGAAGGAGGGAAGAGGAGGAGGAAGTCATATCCATCGTTCCTTAGTTTAAGGTGCTTTAGACGATGGTCAGAGGGAAGGAGGGAGGGGAATTATTTGGGGAGAGGAGAGCGGATCCGAAGAAAGAGGTCGATGCATCGTAGCTCTTTGTTATCTAAGTATTGGCAACAGAACGTGAGGTTTCAGTGGGAGTGCAGATACACGTAATGGAATATTCATAATTGTAAATAAACTAAAATTAATAAAAATATAATGAAATTATGGATGAGAGTACTATCAATTTGAGCTAATTTTGACGAAATATATGTGTTATGCAACGCATAACAATGACACGGATAACTTCATAAACGGGGAAAGAGAGGATTAAAAATCAGAATATGGGTGTTACAATGGGTATAACATCATCAAACAAAACCTTTTATGGAAAACATAAGCAAAAGAGAAATATACCAAAAATATCATTTTTTTTAACCACAACATTTCAAGAAAAATTTTGCTTATTATTTTTTGTACCTTTATCTAACTTCTTTGTATCTACTCTCTTATCAACTTGTTTAGCTTTAAAAATCCAAATTAGGTGATCTTTATTCAATATGTGTCTTTTAATATAGGAAAATCTATAAATAAAAGTTCTTTATTTTAAGAAAGTCTCATTTAACATCTTTTTTTTTAAAAATCCTCATAGAGCTTTTTTTTTCTTGAAAGATTATTTTGCTCATTGCCTTTGCTTTGTCAGCCACAGTCTCCACCCTTGGTCACTAGCACCTCCATTTTGTCTTTGGTCATGCGTATCTTCACTCTCGTCATTGGTCGCCTATGCCTTTGTATTGGATCCTTAGTCGCCTTCATATGCTAGGCCCCATTCTCATTTGCCATTGTTTCCATACCTTACTAATGATCAACTCCACCCCACACCACCATCCTCGCTTACACGTTTTATCCTTATCATTCTTGCTCGTAACTTTTTTTATCAAAATCGATGATGTAAATGATGGAGACAACAAAGAGGTTGAGTGCTCTCACCCGTAGCCCTCGCTTGCCCCCTGACGACCACTTGGGGGTTGGAGTATAATAAAGTTGAGGTAGAGGCGATCATGGGTTAGGGGACGGAGACACACATGACCAAGGTGGAGGCAACAATCAACGTGGATAAATCATTTTTAAGAGAAAAGAGGTACTTTATAATTTTTTTTTGAAAAAGAGGACACTAACTTGACAATTTCTCAAAATAAGATTTTTTAAAATTATCCTTTAATATATATCATACTAAAATTAAAATTATCTTGGTTGTCATTAAATGCTTATTCAGTAACATTCAGTAACATTTATTAATTTTAGTAGGGTGTCTATAATTCTTTTATGCGAATCCATAGAAGTTTATTATTTTTGTATTGATTCGAAGTTCAAATTTTATGAATAGTTGTAGTAATCCATACGGGTGGAGGTTTAAATACAAAATATTCCAAATTAATAATATACCTTCTCATTTTTTAAAGAAAAATTGAATTGTGCCAACTATATCAGGTGCAACGCACGTGACTCTGATCACCTACTACTCCAAAACGTTAGGAGGCGGCCGTCCTGATTGTCACGTGTTCCCCTTGTGTCCCATTCACGGTTCTCGAAGGGTTAGACCCCTCCGCAGCTGCCGGTTCACGAATATGGTGCCAAACGGGGGCCACCGTGGGGCCTGCCTCTTTGCAGGTAGGTGGATTTGATGGTGAGTCTGCTTGCGGAAAGCTAAAAATATCTGCCGTTTATCATCTACAAAGATATAAGAGCACCATGTCCAAAGTCCACATGGCGCTTCCTCGACATCACCGCCGCTGCACTCTTCTGTGATGTTCGCCGCCACCGCCGCATGTCCTCTTCTCCGCTTCCGCTCCCTCCCGCTCGGTTGCTACATCTCGCCGTCTCGCTCCTACCGCCAGCGCCGCCCCATCGACTGCATCAGAGTCCTTGCCATGGCCGGGTCCTCGACCTCCGCCGCGCCCCATCGCCACACCAACCGCCTCGCCTCCGAGCACAGCCCTTACCTCCTCCAGCACGCCCACAACCCGGTACCCTCTACCCACAGGACCATTTTCGCTCGTAATTATACTCTGTTCCTCTTCCTTCATTCTTTGTTTCTTCCAATTTGATCACGTTTGATCATTCCGCCTATCCCCCGTCGGTGAATGAAACAATTTGACGGCTTCTTGAGTTGTTTGCTCGAGGTGGTTGTCGAATTTGATGTTTTTGTGGTCGAAATCGGTACTTCTCTATCTGATTTCCTCGTGGACATAATTAAAACGCCGGAGCCTAATTGTTATTTCCTTTTAAATCAAACATTGTTCTCATATGATATGTTTGGTTTCTTTGAGATCCGAGCATTCCGGTGATTACTTGTGATTGCATTTGATTCGCTTTGACGTCATAGATTATGTCTATTCGTTCTGCATGGATAATGCTCGTGCATATATTGTCGACTTCAAGGATGAAACCAAGTAAAACAACTGTTGGAAATTATTTTGGTGAATTATCTTTTGACAGCTGATTCTCTTTTCGTTTCTGCAATTGAAGGTTGATTGGTATCCATGGGGGGAGGAAGCCTTTGAGAATGCTCGTAAAAGAAACGTTCCCATCTTTCTATCAAGTGTGTGTGCACTTAACTATAAGTCTTCTGAGAAATTTTGCATCTTTAGGATTTCTGTTTGGCCAAAAATCAGTTTATCTTCTTATCTTGCTTAACATATTTGTCCTGTTGCGTTTATCTTCTCATCTACTTGCGTTCACCTGGACATTTCGGTTGAAGTTGGATACAGCACGTGCCACTGGTATGCTTTTTCATCCTACTCTCCGTCCTCCCCGTTTTCTTGTATATGCAGTCTTTGTGTCTTCAGCGCACCTTGCACACTGCATGATGTGTTATGTTGGAATCATCTGCGGGGCTGTTTTCATTTCTTACAAGTATTATGTCAAACACCCATAAGGGAACTTAAATAGATGTTCCTAAAAAACACAATATGGAGAACTATAACTAACACAGGGAGAGAGAAAATGCATGCCATTTTGTCGTGGTCCAGTCATAATTATTGGTAGATCCTTGACTTCCAATCTTCTACTATCGTGTTCATTTAAAACATTTCTGAATCCCCTTGGCACCTCCTCTCCAAGCTAGAAAGATAAGATCCTTACAAGAGGCATCTTTGTTTAATGCAAGAGCTAATATGAATCTCTTAAGCCTCAGAGCAAATGCATACAACAACAAAAAGTCATATTATCTCAACTATTTCGGGTGGGCTATATTGAATCTTTTCTTATTGTGTTGTGTACAATACAATATCTCTAGTTAATTAAGAGCTATCAATTCTCTTTTTATTGTTTATAATAAAGCCTTCTTAGATCTCCCTCCCTCTCTTGAAATACTAAATATAATCAATTCATCTTTTCTAACAAAATTTTTAGGCCTCATTTGAATATACTCATACAATATTAATCGTTTCTTTATAATTTAATACTCAATAGAGATTACACCTAATTGAAATTATCTTTATTAATTATCTAATAACACCTTATATCTATCTTAGTATTCTCATTTTAGCTATACGTTCTGCATGTTATTTTTGTTAGTTGTCTAACAACTGAATCTTTATTAGTCAAACAAGAGTCTTATATAATTTTCATTTTTATCTAAGGAGCTCTTGCAATTATGGATCTGTGAAACCAATAATGCTTGATGAATATGACTGTTGAGCAGTTAAAAAAAAAACATATACAAAAAATTTATGTTGTCAAGATGAGAATATTGAGGAAAGATTGTTTAAGATGAGAGAAAATTGTTTAAGATGTTAGGAAAGATTGGAAAAAAAAACTTTTATTCATGAACAACTAGGTATCGTTTCGATAGAGGATAAGATGAGAGAAAATTGTTTAAGATGGTATGAGCATGTGCTGAGGAGACCTTCGAATGTAATAGCCAGAGAAGATAAAATAATTAATGTTAGTAGTATGATGAGAGATAAATGAAGAGCTAAAAAGACTTAAATAGAAACTATAAACAAAGGTTCAAGTAGTATGAACTTAACTAAACATATGGCTTTTTACCAATCTCACTAGTGCAAAAGATCTATGTAACTGACCCCAAATAGTTGGGACTTACGCCTTGTTATTTAGAATTTGTTTAGAATATCTAAGGGGCACTTGATAATCATACAAAACCGAAGATATCCCTTTCCATTTCTACATACCCACTTTTACTCTATGGATAATATATTTATCAATCTTCTATTCTGTTGAATAATTGAACAATGGTACCTACAACTTTTATATACCAGAACTTGTTGTCCATCTACAACTGCAATTCTCTTTATTTTATTGAAAGTAAGTTTCATATGCACTTTTAGTCCTGCATAATCTAAAGCTCAAGTTTCTGAGGTTTATTCATAATGCAAGTTAAAATTGTTTCTATATAGACCTTCATCAATAAAATTAATCTCATCAGCATATAATACATATTATACATGACTAGTCAGCTCATCTATTACAAATGTAAAAAGCTAAAGACTTGAAGTTGATTGTTGTGGCAACCTTATAACATAAAACTCATTACACTCCCTCACAAATCTAATTCTAGTGCTAAACTATAATTCATATCTTTCATGACATCAATAGTTTTCATTATATTAATTCATTTGTAATTAGAGCAGCCTTGATTATCTCCTTCTATTCTCGTAAATCAGTACCAAAAAGCTTTCTCACAAGTCACCAAATATCTTCTCATTCTTAAAATTTTGCTAAATGAATTAGTTGGCTACCTATAGGAGACTTTAAAACCTCAATAGGGCTGCCATTAATATCTACATATTTTCATCTTTTGAAATTACTTCTATCTCATTTTCTGTAATTTTATGAAAAAAACTGTGATTTTTAGACTCACTATTTTCTAACTTTAAAGCTAAATTATCTGTAGGAAATTCATTAAATAATATATAGAAATGGTTTTTCAATCTTTCCTTGATCTATATATCATTAACCAGTATCTTTGATCTTCATCCTTTATACACCCAAAGTCACTTAAATCCTTGAGAGTTTTTTTCTTTATCTCTGGCAATCTAGACTCTAGACTCTAGAGTATCTCTTTTTTCAATCTTTAGTACTTATCTTACCATGAAAACTACATAGTTCTAGAATTTTGTCTTTTGTGCCTTTTTTTAGCTGCAATGTTATATTCTTATAATTTTGCCAATGTTATGAATTTTATTTTTATAATTTTGCCAACTTTTTAGGACATAATATTTTTGTAGTAATTGCTTTTTAAATTTACATCCTTACCCTTAGATTCTCCAAGAAACTCCTTTGACATCAGGTCCACATACTATTAATATCGCCCTTTTCTAGGTTTAAACCTCATCTCTATTCTCCTTGCTTTCAAAAAGCCTTACATGACTCGTTGCAATTTGCTAGATGCAAAATTTATTTCCGTCTGCTCCAGATGGAATGTAAAACATTGATGATGTGTTCTCTTGGTTTTTGTTAATATTCACTGATCAAAATTCCAGGTGCCATGTCATGGAAGTTGAGTCATTCGAGAACAAAGAGATTGCCAAAATGCTAAATGAGTGGTTTGTCAGCATCAAGGTGCATATCATTTCATACAATAATTATCTAATGCTCTTTTTTGTGAAAATTGTAAGTTAGCATATCCAAAATAATTATAAGAAAATGAATTTTAAAAATAAAAGGAGAAGAAGTATACTGTATGTTGTGTTCATACATTAGTGCAACCTACTTTATTTTATGACAATTGTCTCATATGTTCAATCTACTTCTTTTGTGCTTTCGGCCACCGATGTGCTTCAGTTCAGGAACTTCCAAATGTGAATGCTTGCATATCTTGTAAAATACTGGTTCTAATTATTGGTTTTAACAGGTTGACCGTGAGGAGCGACCTGATGTTGATAAGGTAAAAAATTAATGGGTAATAGTTTTCAGTTACCATTATCAGTCGAATCCTTTTTTCACTTTTGAGAATGTTGTGAAGAGATCATTTCATGTGGTTGATGTGTTTACCTTAAGTTATATAATTGTTTTTTCTAGGATCAGTTTAGGTGCTTAAAGCCTTCTCATGTGGATATGCAAATAATTATATTCTCTGAGTTCTCTAATTATGATCATATGCCTTTACAGGTATATATGACCTATGTTTCTGCATTATATGGTGGTGGTGGTTGGCCTTTGAGTGTTTTCCTCTCTCCTAATCTTAAGCCTCTCGTGGGTGGGACATATTTCCCCCCTGATGATAATTATGGACGACCAGGATTCAAAACAGTCCTTAGGTACCTGGTCTTGTCTATTGCGGTTAGGATTAAATGACACTAAATTCATGACCTGTTTAACTCAAGTTTTTGTTGTTACTTGTGCCTAGAATGGTGAAGGAAGCTTGGGAAACTAAATGTGAGATGCTTGAAAGGGGTGGGACTCTTGCAATTGAGCAACTTTCGGAGGCACTTTCTGCAGCTGCTAAATCCACTAAGTTATCGGATGAACTAGCTCAAGCTTCATTAAAAACTTGTTCTCAACAGGTATATTATGATAAAAATTCTGTTTCTATCTCATGCTTATAATTTTCCAAATGTACCTAGTTTACGTCAGCTTAGTTTGAGAGAGATGAACATTTTTTCTGTGAGCTGGTGTACTGCATTTTGTGGCATTGTTAATAAATGTATATCTAATGGTCATGAGGTTTAATCCCTTAATCACATCATTCATCCACTATTCATGCTTATGACATGTTGTGACAAGTTGTTGAGCAAGTATGCTTATATTGTCTCACTATTCTTTTTCAGGACATTATAGATTAAGCACCTGAATTTACATATATAGTTAGTTCTATGTGAAAATTTTCCTGTATTAAGTGTGTATTCGTGGTTAGAAAATCTGTTTAGTAAATTATAGACTGATATTTAACAAGAATGTCAAACTAGTTTTTTTTTTCCTTTCTGTTGATTTTGAGACTGAATCCTTAATCTTGTTATAAGACATTTTTTCCTTTGGGTATTGAACCTAATTATCTCTGTCCCATATTTCAAGTCGCCATTTTTCCAATACTTTCTCCAAGGATCTAATTGGGAATAGATGAATCAGATTGCTGAGTTTTCATACTAACTTGTATGCTATTTATACTACTGTTCAGATCATTCTGGATCGAGCTTATTCTTTTTAAGGTAAGCTTGAGTTTGCTGAACCACCTTTTTCATCTTGAGTAGTTCAGCAGTTGTATAAGATATTGATATAGATGCCCTGAAATGGTTTAGACAAATTGATTGTCTTTGTGTAAGAGTTGGAGTCAGGTCTGGTTACTTTTAGGTTTGTGAAGTAATATAATAAAGCTTGCTTGTCATATAGTGTCATGAAATACCCTTGTATCTTTAAAATTGAGGGTTTCACTTTCTCGATGTCTTGTTTTATCAAGTGCAACTTCCTCTACACGACCACTTTTATTATTGCTTTTATCACCATTTTGTTGGCTGCCATCGGTGCTGTCACTGTGATCACCACCATTGCTTCTGACTCCGGTATTCATTGTCTCCACCGGCACCATTATGACCATAATGTTCATCATCACAATTGGTTACCACTTGGTCATCAGCATGGTCACAACTACTACCACAACTACCACCAACCTTCACCTTCACCGTCTTGCTACTACCACCTTATCACTAGTGGTGCTACCATTACAACCATCGTCATCTATTATTACTGCCGCCACCATTGCGGCAACCGCTAGTGCAGCTTGGTCACTACGATCATTACCACCACTGCCATGAGCATCATTTTTATCCTCCATCACCATTATCATTGTGGCCGCTACTGCCACTGCCACCACCAACAGCAATGCCATTGCTGCCACCATCACTATTAGCATTGGTCTTTGTAATGTCTCACAGACATTACTGGCCATTGTTACCACCACAATAACTGCCAAGACCATCACCATTAGCTGTCAATACCACTCCATAATAGCAGCCAACCCTGTCATTGCCACTGATACCTCCATCACCATGCCTGTTGCCACCAACTCCACCGTCATTATTGGCACAGTTAATACCAGTGCTTGTCAAGAGGATTCTCTAACAAACATTTGTTTGGTTGAAAACTCACATGGAACATGATACTTTTTAACCAGCCATCTTCACTAGTATGCAAATGTCTCGTTATTCAGTGTCAAAAGGAAGCTTTTCCAAAAGCTACCTCGTGTAGTAGTACTGCCAACACTTTTCTTTTAACAATATAAGTTTTTTTCTTTAATTTATTATTGTTAGTGACTTAGTTTTGTCATTGCAAGCTCAGTAGTTATGTGATAGTTAAAAGTTATTATCACACCCAGCTGGTGGGTTAAAATCTTGTTTTTCTAAAAATGAAAAAGAGGAAGTTTCTATGTGGTGGAAGAATCCAACATTCAGTCTTGGAGAGGCATGCTAGATGCTTGTACCTTTGGAACAAATTGACATGTTTCCCAAGCATAAACTCACTTTTTATCTTGACTTCTGAACAATTTGACTTAGCTATAGTTAAGTCTTTTTTTTATAGTAATTTTATTTCTAAATTAACATAAAAACTTGTTTGGCCACTATTTGTCGGATAGAGATTAGGTTTATTAGCCACCATTAAGGTCTCAGTCCGTGTCTCAGCTTCTACAACACTATAAGCAAAACATGAGAGCGAGGTTAATAAACTGTCTAAACACAATAAGGATCCTATTGTACATTATCTGCAGATTGACGGAGGAGATTTGTTTGAAGCATCTTATTTATGAACACCTGTTTTGTCATATTGCACTGATTAGTTTGTCATTTTCATTTCTTTGTTCTATTCTTCTCCAAGATACCGTCCTATTCATTCTGACACCAGATTATGCCATTTGAATGTTTCTACTAGCTTGCAAGTAGCTACGATCCAAAGTTTGGCGGATTTGGTTCTGCTCCAAAGTTCCCGAGGCCTGTGGAAGTCTGCCTTTTGTTATATGAGTCAAAGAAGTTGATGGAGAACGGTAGGCAAAGTGAAGCTAATAAAAACATGCAGATGATATGTAATACCTTGCAGTGCATGGCCAGAGGTGGTATTCATGATCACATTGGAGGTGGATTTCATAGGTACAGTGTGGATGAGTGTTGGCATGGTGAGTACTTAATGATTGTGGTTTGTGGTTTGTGGTTTGTTATATATTAGTCTCTTGGTTCCATTGAGTTATAAAATGATTCCAATTTTTACCATGTATATGATACAAAGAATTAAATGACTGATCGTCATTAAACCTGCGACCTTTATCATATCGGTGGCAACATTTTCAATATTGGTTGTGATAGTAAGCAAGTTACGTGTCATCATGTGTTGAAAAGTATCAATGATACTAATATGCTGGATTTAAGTGGTAACCTAAAATATTTTGCATCATTTTCAAGATTTTGAACAATTTATTAGTTAAAATATTTTTTTTGTTATATATGTATATATGTATATGTGTATATGTGTATATACATATATATGTATGTATGTATGTCTCATCTCTAATCAATAGCATAGAGCTAGCCCCCATAATTTTTAGGGCATGCCTTTTGGCCTCCCTTGCAATGTGGTCACGGGGTATACTTAACCCAATTATAATCTTTTATTTTGTCAATCCTCCATAACAATATGCATAAAGGCTTCATGGTAACAATAATCTCAGCCACGGGATCCCAAAATCTGGCATATGATAATATTTGCTTCTTCAACCACTTGTAGCAGGCTAAATAGGCATAATAAGGGGCTCACATATTGGTCATGAACATAGGTTTGAGCAAGATTTCTTCAGTCCAAGTCCTATATCGATACTGAACTGGTACAAGATCGATACTTTTCAATGTATCGATCACATGATATGCTGGCACACTGATTGGTATGGACCAAATTGAAAGAGGGAGAGAAGAGGAAGAGGAGATGGTTGAGGAACGGAGGAGAAGATGATGGCAGAAGCGGACAAGCCAAGGAATAAGAGGAGGTGGAGTACCAGAGATTAAGCAAGAACTGGCAATAGTAGAGGCGACGCAGCAAGGCAGTGGTGACAGTGGGTGGCTGTGCTGAGAGAGATGCCTAAAAGAGAGAATTTGAGGTGAAAAAGGATGAGAGAGAAAGAGAGGGAGAGAAGAGCATGCAAGAAGTAAAAATAAAAAAAAATAAAGTTAAAAAAAGACAAGTGTTAGAATTATAAAAAATAATAATAAAGGTACCTGGTTGTCACGGACTTAGCTGGTTTTGCCTAAGTCGTGCGGCACCCTTGCGTGTCCGTCCGCAACGGTCAGCCTCCCCGAAACCTCTTATGGTCCCTTAGGACCTACAAAAGAGAAAACGGGTTAGAGAAAGCGCCTCACTCGGGATCCATAAGTAAACATCTCCGAAAACACTTCATAGCCAATGCAAATTACAAACAGACTTTACAAACTCCGAACGGTTGCACAACAAAGGGTCAAAATGGTCCACTACAGACCGAGTATCTCTCACAAGTGTTCATATGACACGACCTTTATTTACAAGCCTAAAGCGGCCACCAAACCTGACTAAAAATGGGACTATCAAGCCTTCGGCCGTCCCTCTACATGCTGTGCAAAGCATGAACATACCAAAAGACACGGACATC